>PVIW01003180.1:137318-179819 GCA_004026585.1 Noctilio leporinus | reverse complement strand
CTCCCCTTCCTTGCCTCTGCCTCCCCCCTCCCCCCAACCCTGTTCCCCCTGACCACTGAAGGCCTATTCCTTGTATTCATATACTTGGTTCGTTTTGCTTGTTGTTAGTTTTGCTCATAAAAATATGGAACGCTTCACGAATTTGCGTGTCATCCTTGCGCAGGGGCCATGCTAATCTTCTCTGTATCGTTCCAATTTTAGTATATGTGTTGCCGAAGCGAGCATTCAGGGCACATTTTCTATCTGCAAGGTCAACTCACATTCCACAATGGATGCTGGAGCTCCAACCATTGCAGCAGCATCTCAGACCAGCAGAAGAAAGAAATGGGGATAAAGGGACTTTCCTCCCAGCTGAGCCAGATCCTTTTAAGCGGTCTTTCCAGAAGTCCTACCAGACGCTGTGCTTTTACCTCTTTGGCCAGAACTTCGTCACATGTCCATATCTAACAGCACAAAGAAGGCTAGGTAATGTAGTTTCAGCTTTGTTATCAAAGAGAAAAGGGACAATGGTTATGGAGAGGTGGTTAGCAGTTTCTGATTCTCTTCTTCTTCAAGGCTGAGTCCCAGGTTTCCCTGTGGCGAAAGCCACCTAAGATATCTTATGTCACACGTCACAGAACTACACAGTTTATATTCACTGTTAAACCCTCAGGGGGTAATGTAAAAATAGTAGTATGTATAGTAGTAGTAGTTATCATTTAATGAGTCCTATAATGTGCCAGACACTAAGAAGTTGATCTACCTACCTAATTTAATCCTCACAAAATTCATATAAAGCAGGTACTAACGGTCATTACCCCCAATTTGCAGGTAAGAAAACTGAACCCCAAATGGAGGTTAAATATTTGCCTAAGACCACAAGCTATTAAGAGACGAAATCCGATTTGATTCGTGAGCTTGTTAAAATGAGAAACCATGTCACCTAAAGCACCCAGCAGTGGTCAGCAAAAAGAACACATTGAAGACAAACATATTATGAAGCCTGCCAGTTGGTCAAGTGATGAACTCAGCATCTAGATAGAAACGGGAACTAGAAAGGGCCTTAATGGAACGAGCTGGGTCTTCTCCAGGAATGGGGAACCACAGGGCCAAGAACTAGCACAGGGGCAACGCTGTGGCTCCAAAAGATAGGGGCTTCGCTGAGGCCACGGAACAAAGAAGACAGAGCCCAGGCCTGCCTCTGTGCCCGCTTCAGGCTCTTCTGGCCACCGTTCCTTGAGGCTAATTTGTGCCCCAGGACTGACTGCAGGGTAGGGGTGACTTCTTCAGCTGGAATCATTTCCATCTGGTCTCCTGCTTGTTTGGACTCCTTTAATTTTTTGTTACTGATCGAGCAATTAAAATGTTAATGGGGTCATCTTCTGCAGTTCCAACACGCCTGGGCAAGTGGATGAGCATTTGCTATCAGTGACCAGCAAATGATGATTTTACCACTATTATTCATTCAACAGAAATCATTCATGCCATTTGTTACAACTGCCTCTGAAAGTGGTTTTCAGCTTTTTCCGTCACAGTCCTACAGATTTTGGTACCAGCCTAGGATACTGCTGTCCTAGGGCAGAGACTCCTAGAACAGCAGGTTTGGGCCCCACCTTGTGCTCAAAAAAATTTGTTTTGATTCTAAAAAATGTCAAACATCTACCAAAGGGTTTGTTTTCATGGTAAGAAATTGCCATTTGGTAGGGCAAAAATGATCAAAAATCAGCCATTTCAAATGACTCGAATTTAATAGCATGGTACAGTGATGCCATGTGCCCGTCATCACTTAGTGACAACCAGTGGCTCAGGGCCAGGCTGATGTCATCCAACCTGCATGTCCTCCTCTCTGCAATGGGCAATTGTACAGCACACTGCAGCCACCTTACTATGTCATTCACGGCTATTCCAGTATTTATTCCTCCACAATAAGGATCTCTTTCAGAATATTCCCAATACCATTTTAACACCCCTCAAAGGTTAAAAATCACAGCCTTGGCTGGTAGCACAGTGGTTAAGGCGCCAGCCTGCAAACCCAAAGGTCGCAGGTTCGATTCCCCAGCCAGGGCACATAACAAGGTTGCTAAACCAGGTCTCCAGCCAGGTCTGTGCCTGGAGGCAGGTGAAACGCAACCATACACTGATGTCTCTCTCCCTCTCTGCCTCTCTCCCTTCCCCTCTTTCTAAAAAATAACAAAATTAAAAAAAATCTTAAAAAAAAGTTAAAAGTCAACCATGGACATGGACAACAGGTGGGATTGATTTTGGGGGGAATGGGTGGGTGGGTGGGGAGGGGGACAGAGGGGAGCAAAAAGGGGATGGATGTAATACAACAACAATAAAATAAAATTTTTTAAAAAGTTAAAAATCATTCATGGGCACCATTAAACACCTGGCCAGTGTTCCGATTTCCCCAGGTGCCTCATGAACATCTTAGTTTTTGTCATTGTTGTTTTTTAATTTGTTGGTGAGAATCAGGATCCAAATAAAGTCCATATGTTATCATTGGCTGATTTCTTTTGAGCTCCTCTGTTAGCTTCTAAGTTCCCCTTCTGTTTTGTTTGGGCTTCCCCTACCCCTTTTATTCTCTTTTCCTTGCAGTTTTTGGTTGATGCAACCTGTAGAGTATGGGCGGCACACACAGGGCCCACAGGCCGAATCTGGCCCTCTACCCTATTTTATCCAGTCCGGCACCTTGTTTCTACCCAGCTCGCTTAACTGTTAAGAAGTAGTTACATTTCTACGGTCCTACAATTACATTCGGCCCTTTGAAGGCAACCTCGGGGCTGATGTGGCCCCAGGTGAAAATGAGTTTGACACCCCTGCTGTATGTAGTGTTTTCCCTACAAACAAAATCTGGCTGCGTCCCTGTCCTGGGAGCTCCCTGCAGAGGCTCGATCAGATTCAGGTTTGGTTTTTGCAGGAATACTTCGTAGGCACCATGGTCTCCCACGAGAGGGAACATGGTTTCCGGCTGTCTTTCATTCCGTGATGTTAGCCGTCATGGAGGATCACTGCCTAGACTCGCTGTGTTCTGGGTGGCTGTAAACTGGCCTTGGTGATGGACAGGTAGCATATTCAACTATAGGACACCCTTGTCCTCCTAGTCCCCCATTCCTGGCTCTGTTATTTAAGAGAGAGTGATGGAGTTGGATGCTGCACTTTCTGCCCACCTGCTCTTTCTTCTCCCCACCTCCCGTCCCTGTGGGAGGCTCACCATTAATGGAAGGCTAGGGAATTAGAAGGAGAATTGAGCCCGGGCCTAGCCCTGCAGATGCCAGCCTCCGAGGTTGCTAGGAGACCGGCTCCCAGTGCCTCATCAGTCACATCCTTCTAGAGCAGCTCAGACACTGGTGTGCAGAGTGGGGCGGCACCCAACAGACAGACCTGCCAAGAAGGGGTGGGGGGCAGGCAGGCCCCTCCTGGCACTCCATGGAGCTGGGAAAATGTCCCCTCAGAAGCACCTCTCCGTGGATATTAATTCTGACCACCCATGGTGAAAGCCAATCTCAATTTTAAAAGTCTCCAGTCCTATCTGCCCCTGATACTTGCATTTCTTCCGCAACATGCCCTTTTATATATAATTCAGAAAATATAACAAGAATGAATGAATGGATGGATGGATGGATGCTGGGCTGGCTTCTTATCAGCTCTCGTCTTCCATGCAAACTTCAGGTTCAACAAAGGGCCGCCTCGTCATTCTCAAAACAACCTTCAGACTCCCAGGCAGGCTGGAACTCAGACCGCCCTGCCTGTGCTCACCCTCACAGACACTGTGCAGTTATCTGGTCAAGCGCCTGTTTCCCCATGGGGCCTCCTTCTCCCCTGTGCCCCCAGCATTTAGTACAGTGCCTCGTGTAGGTGAGTTTGGACGCATGAGTGAACGAGGTCGGCTTGCATGCCTCTGGAGACAGGGAGCTCACCATCACAAGACAGTTCATTCTGGGCAGCTGCGAAACTCTTCTCTACGCACAGCTGAACTCTGTCTACCAGAAGCTTCTATGTGGGGTGCTTGGTGAGCCCGCCAGTGCCACGCTGAGCAGGCCAGCTGCCTCTTTCTCAAGACCACCCTTCAGAGTTGGAGCTCTTTCCATTATGCTAGGAAACGCTCTCCAAGAAATGGTGGGAAATGGGTCAGAAATTCGTGTTCTCAGGCACTGAAAGTTTGTCTCCACAGAAGCTCCCCTGAGGTTAGAGGTGTCGATCCTATTAAGCATGTAGACACCTGCACCCTCTCCCTGGTCCTGCTGAAACAGCCCAAGAGCTCAAGAGGAGGGCACAGGCTGGGCCCACAGGTTTCTTGGGTGTGAGGGTGTCTATCCTACCCTTACCTGGTGCAGGTTGGGGGACACCAAGGCCACAAGAGGAGGCACAGGTGTCTCAGGACCAGTCAGAGAATCTATGCAAGACCTGAAACTAGAGCCAAGAGGGATGGTGGGGGTGGGGTGGGGGCAGGCAACGCAAAGAGGCAGCCACGTGCCAGCATCAAATACCGCAGCTGACCTGACAGGAGCCAGCTCTCTCTCATATAGGAGCCACCACCCCCGCAGCGGCAAAAGAACTGAAACCCTTTCTGACATCTCAGGCCTGAGCTCCTCCAATCCCAGCCACAGTTTCCCCCATCACCACTCAGGCTTCTTGCCAACATCAGTTCAGCAGAACAGCCTGGCCCCGGCAAACCAACCCAAGGAAGACTCCTGCCAGAGACTGCCTGTCCAGTGAGGAGCCCGAAGCAGGCACAACAGAGAGCGCTGGTGATTGATGCCTAAGGCATTGGGACTCAGGGCTCTGGGTGTGAACCCTGGCTTTCCCACTCACCCGTCTATGACCTTGGTCATTCGGTTATCCCCACCCAGACTCAATGCCAGTGGGGAGTTAATGTTTACAATATGAATAGAATGATATGTAAGCCCTAGCACAGGGCCTGCGCTTTTGGAAACCCTCAGTTAACTGCTACCCACTATTATACATGTCCACATCCCGCCAGGCGCTTTGGATGAAAAGGACAGCAAGCCAGACAAGACCCCTGTCCCGTGCAGGCAGGACATTCAAAAGTGTGGTGCTGGAGGAAGGGGCAGAGCGTGGTCCCCGGGGGTCCTACAAAGAGGCGGCACCGCACTTCTCCTCTAATTAGCGGCCGAGCCTGGACCTCCGGCTCCATCGGCCCAGCGCCCTGCCCTACAGATGCCTTCTCTGCACAATTGGCACCAGAGCTTTGGGAGTCTGGGGCGCAGAGAGGCCCATTGCCAAGGTAGGGATGCGGATGCAGGGCCAGGGAGACTGTGTTGCCAACCAATGGGAGCCCTCGGTAATGATGTAATGCTCTAAGTCCACTGTCATTGGCTGCCCTTCCTGCCGCTCCAGAGCCCGCTCTGGGGCTGTGCCTTTTCGCCTGGGGGTTTATCTGCAGAAGGACTTGTAAGGGGGTGGGAGGGGGTGTTGGGAGGGAATTTGGCAGTGGGGTGAGTGCTGAGGACTGAGGTCCCACCCTAAGCAGACCAGGAGAGTGGCAGCTGTAGGCTGCTTCCTTTACTCAGCTCAAACCTCCTAGGGGAGTGTGGGAAGTGGGTTTCAAACACCCCCACTCCCTCATCCCCTGGGGTAGTGAGAGCGTCTTTGCATTTGAGGACCTGGGAATCCCAGGAGAGTTAGGAGGAGACCTGGGGACCTGCCTGGCAGCCTGGGAGACAGCTGGGTGCTGGGCGGGAGCAGGGCCAGGCAGAGAGTGCGGGGATGTCAGGGAGGGGGCTGGGCCCATCAGAAATAAAGCACGAAATTCGGATGCTTAGATCCTGGCCTGGACATATGGTGCATTACAGGTCTCAGTCCAAAATGCGGGACCTGCTGCTGGGAGCTGCCCAGGACTTGGCTCTGCCTTGGAAATCACTTGCTTTTTGTTAAAAAATATCATTCAAATGACCGGAGGGAAAGGGGCTAGGGGAGCTGGGGGTGGGGACAAAAGCAGCTTTTACATCACGGGAGAAGGGATGAGACACGGGTATGAGGGGCACCTCTGGGGAGACACCCAGGCTCCCCTGGTCCCTTCTGGCCCTGTGCCCCTTAAATCCAAACCAGTGGTGCGGCACACAAGGGCCCTGCCCCTCCCCAAGCCCTGTGCGGTGATCACTTTCCTTCCGTCCCCATTTTACAGGAGAGGAAATTGAGGTGCAGAGTAGTGAGGTGGCAGAAAACCAGGGCCGGATTTAGGGCTGTGGACTGGACTCGCCGACCCTCCGCAAAGAGTCAGAGAAGGGCCGGGTCAGGCTGGAAGGGGGGAGGGTGGAGGTCGACCACTTACCTGAAGGTAGAGAGTGAAAAAGAGGAGGAGACCCCATCCCCCTCCTTAATGGCTTCTCTTCTTCTCTGATGGTTCATCTGCCCCCACCCCCACCCCAGGCCTTATGAGCAGCTTCGAGGCAGAAGTGGGAGTCGGTGAGGAGAGACCAGATAGAGAGAAAGGAGGGGAAAGACTGGTGACTGCAGTTATGGGGGAAAGGCATCTGGGGGTCCTACGATGCTATGGAGGAGGTTACACCCTCCCAGTCATGATGCAGATGGCCCTGTGTGTGGCTCCATTCCCCTCACCCTCAGAAAGGAGCAGGAGGAGGGAAGAAGAGGGAGCTTGTCTCTGGCAGTGGAAGGGAGGTGCCTGGGGGAGACCAGGCGGTGCTGGGTGGTGTGATGGGACCACAGGCCTGGGGTTCCACTTGGAGTCCAGCCGTGAACTTGCTGTTTGCCCTCTCTGGGCTCCAGGCTCCATATTCCCACAATAAGGGATAGACTGAAAAGCTTCCAGGGTCTATTACAGCCCCAGTACTGGTGACCCAGCAGAGGAGGGGCAACTCCAACCTTCTGTGTCTTGATTCCACCTTCCTATGTCATCGAAGCCGTCTGTAAGACCTGCCTGCCCAACAACTGCAGCAGTAGACCAACCCCATATGGCCATGGACACAATGAACATACAGAAAGCATCAGTCTACTTGGGCTGTGGGGAAAGAATACCATACGACTTATGAAAGAAAGGACAGTTACTTTTTCAGTTCTGCAGGCTGGAAGCCTGAGGTCAGGGTGCCAGCCTGGTCGGACTGTCATTGGAATCGCATATGGCAAAGAGGGTGACAGAGCCCTGGGGGTCTAATTTCATGCATGATGCTCCGCCCTCGTGACCTAATCCCCTCCCAAAGGTCCCGCCTCCTAACACCATCGCATTGGGGTTCAGGATTTCAACATATGAATTTAGGGGGAACACAAGCATTCACTCCATAACAGAGGGCCTAAGTGAAGCGTCTAAAGTCACCAGTGGGCAGAGCTGAGGTTTGGGTGGCAGGAGTTCCTGGAAGTTCTTGCTCAACGTGAGGAGCACACCCCCTACGAAAGAACCTTCCACCAGGCTCCCCCAGAAATGAGGAGGCAGCCTTTTGATGGGACTTTCAAAGCCTGGCCACAGGCAAATAGGAAAAAACAGGCGGAGGAAACATCCCACCAGGCAGGGTTGTTTGCCCGTGAACTTGGCAGCTGCCCAACCATCAGCTCATCAGCGATCAAGCTGGTGACCAGTCAACCAGGTGATCCGATGCTGGCTTAATCCGTCATCCGTCAGTGACCAGCTGTCCAGGTCAGCCTGCCTTGGGAGCTTCAGGGCCGCTTGCTGGCTGGTACTTTCGTCCTGCCTTCAAAGGGGAAGTTCTGGGCCCATCCCGCAACCCCCCACCCAGTCTTTGTCTTTTCATTCCCTCTGCCTTTCTTGAGCACTGCATTGGTTCTCTGTTGTCACAATAATACTATGTTACAAGCCACGAAACCTAGTGGCCTGAGAGACCCTTTTCTTCAGCGTCTGAGTCTGCGAGCCATCAGAGTTCTGACCTCAGGTGCGGGGTCTGCAGTCAGCAGGCAGGGGAGCTGCAGTCTGGGCTCTCAGGGGCCAGGGCCTCAGCTGGGACAACCGGGTGACTTGTCTCTGCTCCACATGGTATCTCATCCTCCAAGAGGCTAGCCAGAGTCCCGCTGAAGAAGCCAGGGTCTCAGAGAGCGGATGGCGGAATGAAAGGCCTCCTAGGACTTGGGCTGAGGACTGGCACGCTTCTGCTGCTTTCTGTCGGTCAAAGCACGTACCAAGGGCGACTCAGACCCGGAGGGAGAAGGGGCTGCAAAGTCTCACGGGGGAGGCCTTTCACTGGGGCCGTCAGCGCCACCAGAAGCAAACACCACCCCTGCCCCTTTCCTCCACCTGTAGGGTTGTTTCCTATTCTTCCGGGCCCTTCTCAGTTCCTTCTTTGAAGTTTTGCCTGAATGTCCCCTTCCCACCCACTCCAGACTAAATGAGGTGCCAGCTTCTCTTTGCCTCTAACTACTTTTTTTGGTGCCTGTCTTAAAGCTCCCAAGTCTGTCCCCAAAGTTGTAGGGTGGCTGACCCATGCACCGCGCTGGAGTCCCCGCCACACCCCAAGGCCAGACGGCAGCAGGCGTGGCTGGGAGCAGGGCCACTGTCCTCACAGCAGGATACTACCTGAGATGCACCCCCCCACCCCTGGTCGTACCTGTGTGACCTTGGGCACTTGGTTCATTTCCCTGAGCCTCTGTACACGCTCCCTCCCCGGTGGCTAGCAGAGAGGTTGGCTGGCGGTGGATGGCAGCCGCAGGATGGCAGCACGCATGATACGTGGTGTCTGTCTCCTGCCCTGTTTCTCCTAGCAGGATGAGGCTGACCTGTGCAGTGACTTGCTCTCCGCACGGTCCTACGGGGCTCCCCACAGGCTCAGGGCCCGCTCAGGGGTATCTGTCCCTGTCTGAACATGCCACCTGACTAACAGGGAATGACTCATGCCCCCTTCCCTCCAGTCTGCCCAGCTGCCCCTCGTCTTGGTTGCTGCCCTCCTGCCTTCTTACCTCTTCCCAGCTAAGGCCTGTGCAGAAATGCCCAACCAGGCCCTCAGGGCCTTCCCCGGGGGTGTCTCCAGAACCCAGAGGCCGCAGGAGGCCCCTGGAGGGCGGTCTCTGGGGCACCCCTGTCTGTGCCCACCACGATGCTCTTCTCCCAGAGCCTCGCCAGCACCAGACGCTCAGCCAGAGTTTCAGTCGGCGGCGTGCCTTGAAGAAGAGGGTCTCAGGCTGCGCCAGGTTTCTATTTCTGCTTCTGTTTCTCCTATTTCTGGGTCCCTGTCCCCTAGCCCTCCCTGGTACGTGTGGTCCCTCGAAACCCTGACTACAAAAATAATGAGTGCGCAGCGGAGGGAGGCTCCGTGATGAAGGAGGCGAATGCTGGAATCAGCCAGCCTGGATGCAAAGCTCCTGTCACCTTCCAGCTTGGTGACCGGAACCTCTCTGTGCCTCATCCATAAAACGGGGGCAATAATAGTACCCACTTCAAAGGGTTACAGTGAGGAGTAAGTGAATTAAAACAAAAGGCTTTTATCAACAGGTTATGTTCATGAAAAGCCCTTAGCACCTTGCCTGCTACCTGGCATTGCAGCTGTTATGAACACAGCTGGGGCTCAGAAAGGCAGTGCCAAGGGGAAGAGGAACTAAGGGCTTTGGTTTGAGATGCACTGGGAGTCTGGGCCTGTAGACTGGCTCCCTTACTTCCTAGCTGTGTGACTTCCGGCCAGGCATTCAGGCCCTCTGAGCCTCCATTTCCTCATCTGTAAAATGGGGGTGGAAACAGTGATTATCCTGTAAGTTGTTGGGAGGGTTCAATAAGGTCTGTTTACATTTTCAACAACCTCTGTCTCTTCCAGTATCCGGCTTGGAAATGTCTTTGTCCAAGCCCAAGGGTTCGTTAGATAAACAACAGACAAGGGTTTTAAATGGTTCCGCGCTGTGGGGAAGAGTTGCCATTTTTCCAGGTTCCAGCAGCTTCGCCTCATTATTTTCTGGTTTCCCACCACCCAATCCCCACAACCAATGCTACATATTTTATTCGTTATGTCAGCACCCCGTTTCTGGGTACCAGTTTACATATCCATTGTTGCTACGTATCTAGATATCCCAAATCTCAGTCCATTGAAATGACAACCGTTTATTGTCACACGTCTGTGAGTCAGGAGGGGGTGGGCTGACCCAGGCTGACCTGGACTGGCTGTGCCGGTCTCAGCTGGGCGAACTCATGAGCCTGCAGTTGCCTGGAGACTGCCGGGCTCAGGTGGGGTAGCTCTGCCCCAGGGTCTGTCAACCTCCTCCTGGGACCTGCAGGCCAGCCTGGGCATGTCAGCGGGCACTGGTAGTAGCACGCGGGAGCAAACTCAACTCTGCGAGCCCTTTCCAAGGGTCCTCACTGACTGCTCTCGTCCCACTGGCCAAAGCACAGGGCTGAGTGAAGGGGTGGGAAGCACCTTCCACCCACAGTAGGAGGGCACTGCAAGTCACCTAGCAAAGAGCAAGGACGTAGGGAGGCATGACAAACGGGGGCATTGATGCACCTGCCCCTCGTCAAGGACAAACAGTCGCTCACTTCCAATTCTCTGCACCTGCCTTTCCCTCTTTCTTCAGGCTCACAACAGCTAGTCAGTAGCAGAGCCCACATTGATTCCAGGCCTGCGTGGATTCAATAGGCACGTTTGGTGCCTATTGAATGTGTATGAAGTGAAAAGAACATTGTTTCCGTGATGGTTGTATCCTAGGGCCTTTGAATTGTAGAACCTGATTCTGGCTAACGAGCAGGAGGAAAGCCATTCATTGGGAGGAAACTGGACAGCTCCCAGCGGGGAGAGAACAGCTGGAGAAACCAAGGCAGTTCCAGAGAACTCGGTGAGAAGTGGGCTTTTGTGAGCACCACTGTGAGGACGACCAAGGGCCTTTTTGTCACTCAGCCTACAAGTCAAATGCCTGGAGACTCTGCCTGGCCCAGTCCTTTGGTTCTAGCTGTAGGTAACTAGACCAGCAGGGTACTCAGCCTTGCGATGCCTCAGTTTCCTCGCCAGTAAAATGCCATGGTGCCACAACGTTTCAACCTCATTGGGTTGTGGTGAAGTGTCAATGAACTCTCAGCTGCAAGGAGTGTTGGCTCGCTGTATGTGGTGGCGGGGACCTGGCGCGGACAGCGTGCAGAGCTCTCCCAGGGGACAAGCTGAGGACTCCAATTGGCTGTGACCCTCTGGCCTGGAGAGGCTCGGGGTGCTGCCAGCCTCACGCTCCTGGACCCTGGGTTCCTTCATAGAGGAGCTCCGAGAACTCAGAGAAAGTGGGTGTTGCTAAAAGACGGAGGTTCCCTCAGGGAATGGGACAAGCTCATTTTTATGTTCTCGAGTCTCATGTTGATTAGCATCGAGGTTGGAACCTTCTGCCTGCCAAGCCCACGTTAGCAGAGCAGATGGCTCCCAATCTGGTATCGGATGAGAAGGCCGCAAGGTTAAGTGGACCGATCCCGGACTTGGCCTGGAGAGATCCTGTTGGAATCTTATCGCCACCATCACTTGCTGTGTGAACCTGGGCAAGTCATTCCACGTCTTGGTTCCTCATCCATCCAGAGATGGGATGCAAAGGGGTTGGGGGCCCCAAGTACCCCTGATTCTGCCACTAGGAGCTTCACTCCAGAACTTCGACCCACTTGTGCCTCTGACCGCAGGGCCTTTTTTGTTTCCAGCCATGACCACCAGGCCGCCCTTATGTGCCACCCTGTGTGACTTATCTTTGCTACCCTGTGTAAGCAGACACCAGAGTTCAGTTAGGCCAGTGGAAACACTGGCTTCCCCTCTCTGTAGGTGAACCCCACTTCATGCCAACCCAGTGCTGGGGTATCAGGCAGGGTGGTGGGAGGCAGAAAAGCCAGCTCACCCACACCAGCTGAGCGTGATTAGTCCAGAGGGACATAAATCGCAGAGGGGCTTCAAGGGGACCCCGGCTCCTGGCTGCTGTCCACAAACCAGAGGGCAGGATATGTGCCCAGCCTGGCCCGTCTCTCATAACCGCATGATCTCCAGGAAGAAAACCAGGTTAGCCTGACAGGCTCATCCTTTACCAAGCAGCTTGCTGCTTGTAAGGTTTCTTTCGCCGCTCTGCGTGATCCCAGACTCTGCCATAAAGTCGGGAGCCAAGACCACCGATTATTCTAATGGGAGAACGGGGAAGGGTCATAGATGTCGCCAGGTCCCACCCCCTCATTCTTTTAAACGGGAAAATAAATTCAAGTCACACACGAGGGTTCAAATCCTGGTTCCACCACCGCAAGGCATTAAGCACACTGTTGAATCTCACTGGGCTTCTGTTTCCCCATCTGTCAAAAGGAAACAGTGATGTTCCCCTTTAAAATAAAGTAATGGGATGTCAATAAAATGGGTAGGGTCCTGTGATTCTCCAGGGAGTTAACACACGGGCATACCTGGAGCAGCGCCCGGCACCTTAGACTCCTGCCCAGGTCCCGCTTCTCTGCCCCAGGCTGGGTGTTTCTGGGTGAGCCCTGTGCCCTCCTGGAAGGGGCCAAGAGAGTTGTCACAAGCAGCCCAGAGGAACTGTCTCAGGCCGCCGTGACAGACCCTTCTCCTCACCACCCTGCCCCCGCCCCAAGCATGACAACCCCTGCATTGTGATTTTTTAAAATTTCGGTTGACACACGCTATTATGTTAGTTGCAGATGTTGACGAAGTGATCACCCCCTAAGTCTAGTAGTCATCTGTCATCGTACGTAATGAGGACACCCCCTATGCTGGGCATTGCCTGCTGTGACTTATGGCACAACTGGGAGGTTGCACCGTGATTTCTAAGCTGCCCTCGCCCCCCTGCCCCGGGCCTCCACCAGCCCCGTTTCTTCGGCTGTTCATTTCTCCCCCCTCACCACCTCCCCTCTGCGGTCAAGAGTCCTCCTTCCACGGAGTCCCATCCGGCTGCCACCACCTTCCGGAGCCCGGAGCCTCCCAGCCTGCTGGCACTTGCCCGGGGCCCTGCTTAAGGCAATATGAGAAAACTGTTTCATTTATGCCACTGTTGGAAACTGTTTGAGGGTGTTTTTAAGGCTCCGGCGTCTCCAGCATGAAGTTGAGGGGCCAAGGAAAGGGGGAGGGTACCCTGAAAGCGCAATTCCCCGGGCAGGGGCTGGGACAGTCCGTCCTTCAGACATCAGCTGCTCTACAGCGCTGCAGCTTCATGTCACGTTGCATCAGCCTGGAGAGCAGGAAGGAGCCTATGAGGAGGACCGGCCAGGCGTCCTTGAGGAAGATGTTCAGAAAAATAGCGCTTTCATCAGCTCGGTTTGCTCCCTGCTGAACCTAGAGATGAGAAAGGACTGCTGATACCCAGGGTTTTAGTTTGACACCTGATCTAAGTTGTATATTAAGAAAATGAAGCAGGAGAAATTAAGCATTGTCTTTCGGGTAGGAAAAGGCAAATGAGGAGACAGGTGTTGGTGTTGGCTGTGCGGCACCCAGCCCTCTCCAGCAGCACCCCATTGCCTTCAGGAAACCCCCTGTCCTCCGTTGCTCATACTCTCCATGGGAAAACGATTCTAGGGACGGGACCGCCTCACAGGAGCACAGGGGACAGATGCTCTTTCTCTGGGGCCTATGGCCTCAGCTCAACGTAAGAGCCATCTCGCCTGGCCTCAGGTCACCTACCCTGCTGCCTTGCTGAAGAGGGAAGTCACCAACCAGGGGATTGCTCTGGGTAGAAGAATAAACAGCAGAAGGTGTGGCTTCCTGCCTAGCTTTGCCATGTCTAGTGCTGTGACCTTGATCTGTCCCAACTTCTCTGAGGCTCCTTATTTTCATGTGGAAAAAAACCAGACAAACGTTACGGTTAGGATTTTGAGTAAAAGAAGCTGGCACAAATAACATACACCGTCTGAGCCCATCTGTACACAGATCAAAAACAGGGAAGCCTATGCTTTATTATTTAGGGATGCATACATTGGTAGCTTTACAATCTTCAGAAAAGCAAAGTGATGAGTGTCTTGGGAGATGGGAGGAGATGGGAATGGGACAAGTCCCTCAAGGGTGCTGGCTCATTCTGTCATTCACTGGGTCTTGATAGGGGCTGTTTGTTACACAGGCGTTGGCTTTTACAATGATTGCCAATCACAATTATTCTTGACACTTTATCTTTGTTGCCACCTTTTCCATAGGACTGCTATGATGATAAAGAAGAAATGGACAATGTTTCAAAAGACGATTATACACGGAAAAGTGAGTGCTCATGAATAACCTCTTCGTGCCCCTCCCTTTTCTCTAGGTTCATCATCCAGAATGTTCAAGCTGGAAGGAGCCATTCGCGTCCAACCACCCAGCTCCCATGCTTCAGAAGGGCAACCTGAGGCCAAGAAGGCACAGGCATTGTCACCTCTCGTTCCTCTCCTCCCCCCACTGGCTTTCCAGCCCTGAGACCCCGATCACCTGGAACCTGAGGCTCCCTCCTTACCGTGAACTTGCTTGAGTGCTGTGTGTGAACCCAGATCCCTCAGAACTGAGACAGCAAGGCATTTTCTCTCCTTCGGAACCTGTTCCAACAGCCCTCGGTAGGCTGAAAAAATCATTTGCAATTTCCTCCCGCCCACGACTTCTCTCAGATGCACTCAGCCTCCGGAGTCGTAGGGGACTTAGCGATTTTTTAAAGAACCTATACGCACAGCCCGGGGCTCACATAAGCCCTCTGAGCACCCTTCTGCAAAGGAATAAAAACCAAGCTGGGGAGCACGGGCCTGCTGCAGGTGCACCTAAGATGCTGGCTCAGACCTTCCGCACTCCCCCAGCAGCTGGGCAGAGGTGGCCCTCCTTTCCCTCTGAGTAAATGGCCTCCGGCCTGGAGCGGCCAGGAACTTTCTAAGGCCAGTGATTGGCCGGTGACTAAGGTACATCAGCCTCCCTTTGTTCTAGGTGATGGGGACCAGCTCATCCTGTGGTTTAATTTTCAGCCTTGGTCCGAGAGCTGTGGACACAGCCATCCAGAGACCCCCAGCCTGGATGGGGGTGGGGGGCTGCTGTTTGCCAACATTCGCCTGTGTTCTCACCTCACGCAGGTGGATGAGGAAATGTAATCAACTTGCCATGACATTTGTTCATCGTCTTTGTTTCTCCTCCCTTTCCCTATTACTCATGTTCCAGAATAAGCAAGAAATGGAGTGGGAGGGCTGAAGGCCAGTTTCACTGCTTTGTCCAAAAAATGAGTTTTCCAAGGACTGTGAGACCCTCCAAATCCCTGCGCCCCGAGAGCTGGGAGGAAAGGCCAGTCGAATGTCCACCGCCAGGCCCGGCCACGGCAGCTGGGCCGCCACCCCGTGAAATGGACTCCATTCAGCGGAGAGCCTTGCTCTAAACTTACGGGCGTGGTGACTTTGTACAGGTCATTTTGCTGTGTGCGTCTGTACACAGATTAGCACGACCATGTACGAGGTCCGCCCCCAAAGTATCAGGCCAACGTGTCACTATAATTAAGACAGTTTGCAGTTGATACTCCCAGGACAGACTTCCGTGTGGTCCCCCAGGATGATGCAAACGGTGCTGACTGAAAACGTTACAATTTGCAAAAATCAAATTATGAGACGTTAAGATGCAAGAGCGGAGGATGAAACCTGGTGTGGTACCCCGTGCAGCTGGCCCTGGGGGAAAGCATTCATTCAATACCCAGGCGGGATGTTGTGCCAGGTTCAAACCGAGTGGGCTCAGCAGATCTGGGTACTCCAGCTGACAGAAAAGGGGGAGCCTCCACCCACTGGGGGCCTCTCTGGCCCTCCCAGGGTGTCCTCACTAATCACTGCGCTACCACCACGCTCTGGGGTGGGGTGTTTTCTTCTTTGTAAAATGGAGGAATCCTGGCCCTCACCTCTCAGGGCTATTGAATGAGATCAGGCAAGCAACTGGCTTATAGTCATTGCTCAGGGAACGGTGGCGTGATGCTTCCCTTTGAAAAGTTAAATGGAACCCCCCTTGCACCACACACACACACACACACACATTTGCTACAGCTTTGCTTTATATCTCAGTTTCCAGAAGAAAGGGCCACGGTAAACATTGTCTCTAATCTAACAAACATCGCAGTATCAAACTACTCGCACTGCTTTTAACAGTTTCAGAAAGGGTGTGTCCACTCCTCCCCCACAGCACCCCACACCCCTCCCCACTTTCAGAGGACAAGAATAGAGTAAGGAAGACACTTACTCCCAAAGCAGGGACCCTAGGCTCCGGCATTTCTGAAATGAAAGTCACCATAGAGGCCGCCCAGCCACATCCTTCAGCCCATTTTACAGATGAGAAGACCAAGCCCAAAGTCACACCACATGCCTGTGGAAGAGCTGCGTCCAAGACCTCAGAAACTCCCTTTCCAGGTTTCAGGCCTCCAAAAATAGGGCTGTGCTAAGCACGTGCGGTTCTAGGCAGACTCCCCGCCGTGTGACACCATGCCTGAGCTCCTAACAGCCTTCCACTCAAAGACCGCACAGAGGAGCAAGGCAGTTTCCCACCAACACTGGCTGTCTGGCTTTTTGCTGCCTTGCCACAGAATCCAAGCTCAGACGTACTAATCAGTAGTCCTGTCACACGCAGGTGCAGGTGTGCACACGTGTGTGCCAATAACGGGCCTCTTTTTGCCATGATGTGAGCTACTGAAGACAGGGACTGGGACTTCTCAGCCCAATGATCTGGAGCAGGTTACTTCCATTCTCAAAAGCTTAATTTCCTTGTTTATTTTTTCTAAAGGAATGATGGGAACATTAAATTAGATACCATATATAAAGAGCTAAAAATAAAAATAAAAAATGAAAAATAAAATAAAGAGCTGAGCTCCATGCCTGGAACCAAGTGCTTAGAAAATGTTAGTTATTCTTATTGTATTAATTTTTGTTATTCTTTGTATCTCTTTCACCATATCACCACTGCATCTGGTAAAAACAGAAATGCTCAGTGTTTTTGTAGAAAGTAAACATATATTAATCATCTACTGTCTACAGAATTCCTACTTTGTACTTGTATCAGTCCGCTATTGTCATGAAGTGCTGTGTAACAAATCACCCCAAGACTCAGAGAATTCCAACAGCTATTATTTACTCACTGGGGGACTACAAGTCAATAGGGGCAACTCTGCCCCTCTATGCTCACTCTGGGGCCCAGGATAAAGGGGCAGCAGCAACTAGGGGACACTTCCCTTATGCAGATAGCACAAAGGCAGAAGGACAAGTGAAAATATGCACAGCTTCTTATGACCTAGGCTGAGAACTGGCACACTGTCATTTCTGTCACTTTTAACCACTTGCCATTAGTCAAAGCCAGTCACATGGTCAGCCTCAAGGTCTGTGACATGGGGAAATCTACTCTGCCACTATAAGGCTCTGGCAAGGTTGTGGGTGTGTTATACCAGCACAGTAGAGTGAAGAAGTGCAACCAGTAACAATAGCGCACACACACACAAATAATTGCAAAACAATAACCCCACCTGCCACGGTACTGACCCATCAAGTCAACCTCTAACTTGCAGGTGACTGAGGGCAGGTCCTTCTACTACCCATTTCCTCCCATCTCTACCCAGGAATCACTAGAAGGAGGTGTCCCCACCAAGACCCTGGGGAGAAAAAAAATCTCAGCCAACAAATGAAATGTATTTTGAAGCATTTTGCAGATAGAAACTGTAAAGGCCACACAAACAGCAATCCCTCCCATTTTGCCCTCTGCAATTAGGGAAGTTCGTGCAAACCATTCTTAACAGTGTGTTTAATGTTGAGAAGCTGAAATTCGAGCGGACAGTGTGTTGTTCACAAGCAAATTCCAGGGTCTGGAAGTAAGAAGAAAGCAGAGTTTAAGCCCACAGATCGTTTTCTTCCACTAGGATCGAGCCTCCACTTGAATGTAACTACACCCCTCCCCTTTCAGGCCTGTCCCCCATTCTGCACCTTGGGGGGCACTGGGCCTTGCAATGGGAGTGGGAGAGGTCAGCGGGAGGGGGCCAAGGGCACTCATTGATAGGGGGACAGAAGCAGCTGGAGCTGTAGATGTCCTCACAGTGTGTCTCTGTGGGACACCTTCCGTCCTTGGAGTTTGGTCCTCCCTGCGGGACACAGGACGGTGCCAAAAGGAAGGAAGCAGAGCTGTCAGGGCGGGGGACGTGGAAGGAAGTCTGCATTTGCTCCCTTGCAGCAGCAAAGACTGTTTACCTTCAAGTCTGTGTTTTTCAAGGAAGTGGAGGCCTGCAGAGGAAAAACGCCCTCGTGAAAACATTTCCATGAATTTATGACATGTGGGGGGTGGGGGCAGACACAACCCTCCAGCGAGGCCTCTGGGCTTGGACGCAGTCCCGATGAGGACAGCCTACCTCTGGCCACTCAGAATCCACGGCCAGCTGGCAACCAGCCTCTGGGTCCTGGATGGGGGAACAGTGGCCCGGTTAGACAGGTGGTGCCCTGGGCTCTGTGGCCTTGGCAGGCCTTCTTCCTGGAACTGGGGGTGGGATTACTTCTACACAAACCAGGTGATCAAGACTCAAGGGTGGACTCCTGAGGACACTCAAGGGACAGTTCCCAGAAGGAGAGAGCAGCATGTGTGTGCCACCAACCCATCCAGCCAGCAATGGTGGGCTGCAGGCAGCAAGGGGCCTGCCAGGAAGGCGTGCCTAGGGCCAGCGCAACACAATGGGAGGAGAGACCTAAGTACTCACAGGAGTGGACCCGGCCTTCAGGCAGTGGTTCAGTGGCTTAGTCCCTGCTGACCCACACCAGCCCCACGCAATACTGGAGGTGCCTTGCTCTGGGCCTCACTGCTCAGCCCATGCAGTGGGGCGGGGTGGGGTGGGGGAGCAGGGGGAGGGATTGGACAAGGCGAGGCTGGAGTGTATCCTTGTCTGCCGGAGAGAGGGGGTTCTGGACTGGGCCTGATCCTAGCCGCCCGGTTGGCTCCATCATTCCCTGTACCTCCCTCTCCTAGCTCTCTTTAAACCCAGCAAAAAGCTTTTACCTTTTTTCATCTGTCGTGAAGCCTGAGGGTTTAGAGCTTTGGCATTTCAAATGTTTATTCGTGCTTTAGTTTAAACCCCTAAAACTAATTCTAGGGACTCCACGCTGACCCGGAATCCTCTTCTCATCCTGGTCTCCTAATCTCATCAGACTGATGCCGCACAATAGGGTTTGCATGTGAGTGTGTGTGTGTTCAAGAGGAAAAAAGGGAAAACCGAACAAAAGATTTCTGAGATATTAAACAGTTGTTTTAGTCTTTGAAATTTTGGGTGGTTTCCATGGTAACTGGTAAGTTTGCTGCTTTGTTCTCTCCCATTTTCTAACGAGGCCAAGACTGCTCTGGGTAGCTTCCCAAGTAGGTTTGGATCAAAGTCTCTGCGTCCTAGCATGGGAGGGTCAAGCTGCAGCCACCGTGATAGGAGCTGCCAGTCTAAGATTCCGTCACTGATGAGTAGGAAGGCTGGAACCAGAACGAGCCCCAACGTTGACCCGACTGTCCTTCCCACACTCCCCAAGTCTCATGTCCCATCAAGGTCCAAGAAGGCTATGCATGCTGGAGGCCCAGGTCAATCTCCTGCAGGCTGCAGGAGGCGTGGGGGTGGGGCGTGGGCAGAGGGATCAGCGAGCCTTGGCCTTCCCAGTTCCCCTGGGGCCTTCCTGGGATGCGTGTCCCCAGGCCCTGACATCCCCGCCCCCTCCCGCCACACACACACACACACACACACACTGCCTGGGCCTCAGGAGGGCCATCCTGGGCTCTTCCTCCTGGCAGCCAGGCCTCTCTGTGTCTGTGGGCTCGGCTGGTTCCCTGACCCCAGCCCCAGGACTGTCAGGTGAGTCTAGGATACCGTAGTGCTCAGAAGTCCAGCCCCGCAGCGGAGCCTCCTCCTAGCCTGCTTGTCAGCGGGTCAATCGGTGGACCCACCTGACTCTTGAACGCGGGAGACCAGGCCACAGGACGGGTAATTTCTGATGGGAGCTGACAGAAGGCAGCCACCCAGAGCGGTCAGTGGGCTGAGCTTGAAGAGATCACCGGGCCTGGTGCACCATTCACGTGTGGGGGTCCTGCCCAGGAGGTCATCTGAATGGGGGGACCCAGTCACCTATGACTCGCTGGGGAAGAAGGTGCTGCCCGGAAATCACAGGGCCTGGTTTCTGCCCTGGTCTTACCACCCTCCACGTACATGATTTTGGTTGGTCCTCCTCCCTGGTTTGGGACCTTTGGAGTGGAAAGCCTGAACCCAGAGTGCCTTCCTGGCCCCGAGGGTTTGGAAAACCAGCCTCAGCCCATCGCACAGGCCTCTTGCCAAGGAGGACTCTGGCAAGCGTGTTTTTCTCCCTGCTAGCGTGTTGGGCAGGAGGGGGAAGCGGGGTGGAGCCTCAGCCGCCAGCCGCGCCACCCAGGCCAGGAGGCCAGCAGGCCAGGCCGAGCAGGTTCGGGGTCAGTGTGGGCGGCGTTTCCCCGAAGCTGCTGGGGCCGGAGCCGGGGACAAGATCAGCAAGCTGGCCGTGTGCCACCCGGCCCGCCCAGCCCTGGCCTCAGGAAATCTGGTGTCAGGCAGGGTGTGTGTGTGGGGGGGTGCACACGCATGTGCTCGCACATGCACATGTGCCCTTGTATGTACCTATGGATATGGGAGTGTTCACAGGTGTGCAGAGTTGACATTCATCTGACACATGCCTGGTAGGTACCATCATGCCCTGAAAGTCTTTAAATAGTTTAAAATGTCCTTACCTACTGGTAAAAACCCAGTGCCCCAAACACCCCAGTGTCCTCTTGTTGCCCCGGCCCTACCTGGGCCCTGGGACCTCCCCACGACCCTCCAACTGGAGGGTTAACCCCTGACCCTGCTCCTGCGGGGAGAGCGGCTGGTTGAGGAAAAGGCGGCCCCTTCCATTATTTCAGAGGAGGGAATCTGAGATTTGGGGGCAGGTGAACCGAGTTTCTGACCCAGCTGTGTCTCTCTTTCCCCTGTGATATGCGCATCGCATGCACTGGGGTAGCGTTTTCTTAGATCACCGAGGGACCTGCTAAGGTACAGCATCACTGTCCAGAACAAGGAAGCCACCCAAATGCCCACCCGCTAACGAATGAATGAACCAACTGAGGCCTGGATAGGAATGTTATTCGGCCATAAAAAGAAACAAGGGCCTGGCACATGCTACAGTGTAGAGGACTCCTGAAAACCATGCACTGAAGAAGCCAAACACAATAGTAGGTCACATATTATATATGCTTCTCCGGATAGGAAATACCCAGAATCGATACATCCATAGAGACAGAACACAGATTGTTGGTTGCTAGGGGCTGGGACGAGGGAAATGGGGAGTGAATGCTTAATCCAGTCAGAGAACAGAGTTTTCTTTGGGGTGATGAAAACGTTTTGGAGCTGGGTGGAGGTGGTAGTTATACAACGTAGCGAATGCACTAAATATCACTGAATTGTACCCTTTAAAATGGTTAACTTTGTGTTATGTGGGTTTTACACAATTTAAAAAGAAAAAAAAATTAAAAAGAAGTAGGCAGTTATAGTGTGATGTATATGTGTAAAGCCCAACTATAACGAACCAGCTCTAATGGATCCTGTTATGGGCCGGGCCCTATATCAATGCACACAACCAGAACAGTGTTACACTAATGCCACCTGGACCCTGGGGTCCGAGTCCCCACCTTGTCTCTTTGACCAGGACCAGCGTGTCCTGCGCACACTCTCCTCTGCCTCCCGCAAGCTGCGCTGTCCACCCGTGTTGCTTTCCCTGCCACGTGTGTAGTTCCCGGGGGTTGGGGGAAGGGGAGAACGGGAAGTGACTGCTAACTGGTGCAAGGTTTCTGTACGGGGTGGTGAAAATGTTCTAACATTAGATGGTGTTAATGGTTACACAACCTGGTGACTGTATCAAAAACCATGGATTGTATATATTTTTAAAGATTTTATTTAGTCACGTTTAGAGAGAGTGTAAGGGAAGGAGAAAGACAGACAGAAACATCAGGGTGATTGAGATACATCTATCAGTTGCCCCTCGCACTGGGACCTGGCCTGCAACCCAAGCATGTGTCCTGACAGGGAAGTGACCCTGCGACCTTGATTCACAGGCAGGTTCTCAATCACTGAACCACACTAGCCAGGATGAACTGTGTATTTTTAAAGGGCAAATTTTATAGGACATGAATTGTATCAAGAAAAATGTATAATGAATAAAAAGATTGTAATACCTATGTATTGTATAATATATAACTGTATATAAGGAATATTATGCTTAATTTTTTAAAACCATACATACAGATTGCAATTTTGTCAACTCTATCTCGGCATCCATATGGTGAGGAAAAATTCTGGAAGGAAATACAGTGTTAACTATGTTCTATAGAGCAGTGGGGTTATTTGATATCACAAATTTTATACAATAAATGGCATTTTTTAATAATCGAAATACTTTTGTAAAACTGGGACTGGGCTACCTATTGAGGTAACAAACTTCTTTTGTCATGGGAAATAGGCCCAAAAGTTTGAAACTCACCAGCTATGGACATTTACACTGGGACTTGGACCTACAATGTATGGCCTAGTCCTTTTAACTAAGATGTTATCATTTTATAATTACTTTTTCGTGTATTTTTATTTTTTTAAAAATAATCCATTGTCTGAAATGAAATCTTGACACTGGTTGGTACCAGTCAGTGTGGGGAGAAAAATCCATCACCACAAGTTGAAGAATATATTAAGACTCAAAAAGGGAAATAAAATTAGTTTAAAAGCAAAGTGTACATGCTTATAAGTAGGTGGATTAAGTTGCATCAAACTGTTTAAGAAATGATCCAATTAGAGAAGAGTGGGATTTTCCCTTTCATTTTTGTAAGTGAAAATAAAAGTTTCAAATGTGACATTTGAAATACTCTCTGAACATGTAAATACACACTCGCGCCAAAGGTCTCGGACACAGAGGCAGGACATAAATAATTGTTATGAGGAAAACTGCCACCTTTTTTTTTTTTTAAACCCAAGTTCAGGGACTGTGAGCACGAGATGGGAAAGCCAGCCAGCTACTCGGTCTCTGCAGCCTTCCCGTGGGGCCCCGAGAGCTGACCCCTCCCTCTGCCCCAGAAGGTTGAGGGCAGAGGGAGAGGAGATGCACCAGGCTATAAAAAACTTCTGTTTTATTGCCTTCTAAGGCATCCTGAGTCACTGGGTGCTCCAGCCCCCGGCGCCCAAAGAAGTTCAGCTCAAATCGGAAATGCATGGTTTTTTTCTTGAGCCAAAGCTGCTGAAAAACCAGATGACGTTGTCCCTTGAACTAAATCTTCTACAGGCTGAGTGGTAGCTTCCTTTTTCCATCCTATGAGGAGGGTGGAAGTCACTTAACGCACAACCGGTTTCTCTGAGCCACGTTCCAACCTTGCATCAGTCTTAAGCTTACCCTCCACTCCACCCCCAACATGGAGCTGCGGGGACTTTAGAAATCCCATTTGTCATCTCAAAGCATACGGCACTCCCACGCTCTTTTGCCTCCCACCCTTTAGGCTGCAATTTCAAGTTAAACACCAAGTTTGGTCAGAATCCTCGAAAGCCAAAGGTAGAAGGTACCTGGCTCAATCATCTTTTACCCAGGGGGAAAGTGAGGCCCAAAGATGGTAAGGGACCATGGCTACTGAGGGACAGAACCAGAGGAAGGGTGCCAGGCCCGTCCCCACGGTGGTGTCCCCATCCTCCCAGATACGAGAAGGGCTGTGGAAACACTGTGGAGACGTGTCTCAAGTTTGGTGGCCAAAGCAGGGCTTACCCTGGGACCCGTCCCCTGCTCTTGCAGCCCTCTCCCAGCTTCTATGCAGAGCAGGAAAGGATGCAGGACAGGCAGTCAGGAAAAGGTCCTTCTGGAAACGGGTGGCAGCCAGAAGGTGGCCTTTCCTGCTGGAGAAGCTTGTGTGGGATCAGGGGCAGCATTGACAGAGGACCAGGTTTCAACCCCAAGGTTCTGAATGGAGTTGTCACCCACTCCCTTTCCCTCGGCTGCCCTGCTCTGGACACAGCAGATGCAGGTGCTCAGGTGATGTAAAATCCCCAGCTTACTTCTAGTGTATTTCTATAGACAATTCCTGAGACTTGGATTAGCATTTAAATTAAAGGTAAATCAATCTTTTTATGGTGTATATTTCCTGCATGAAGCCAGCCTGGGTATATTAATAGGCCGAGAGGTTGTATTAAAATGTCCGTTAACACCCGAACGACTTAAAATTAGAACAAGGCTACAGTGGGACATGTCCATGGTATTTCTGGCCCCTCACCTACCCAGCTAGAGCCTGGGAGGAATTACACCTGAGGGCAGGTGTATCTCGTTCGCTGAGCAAAGGGGTTGAAAACTACGCAGGCTACAAACCTACACAGTTCGCAGTTAGAGATGAAAGGCTGCAGAAATGTTTATTGAATACAGTGCCAGGTTTATAAATAAAACTTATTTACAATTTCCATAGAGTTGGTCCCCCATCAGAGAGGTGGTAAAATCTCCCAACAGTTTATCTCAAGATTTACAGAAACGTTCAAGTACATCTCCTTTGCAAATCTCCACGGTGAAAGGGTTAACTTCAGGAACAAAAGAACTACCACCATTCTTTGCTACAGACATGGTTCATGAACATTACATAATAGAGCTGGAGAAAGAACACACGCTCTACCCATGCCACTACCTTCTTACTCCAAGGGATACAGACGGCAAAGTGTCTCCTACCGGACAGCTTCGAGGGATTAAAAAAAGAGAAGGGTAACTGCCACCTGGAGGGATGGATTAAGACACATTCATGGAATCTAGTCACTGCCTAGATGATAAATTTAGGATATACAATAAAAGGATTAAGATATACAGTAATTAATTCAAATGTTTAAAATAATTGAATGACTGAGCAGTTGACCAAATTTACATTCTTTGTTTAGGAAGAAGTTCCCAGTATGCTGAGGGGCTATGAATAGGCTGCTACTCTTGACGGGCCACAGCGGCGCTGGCCTGCTGGACAGCCACTCGTTACCATGTGGTTACAAGTACAGTCAGACATGCATTTATAAAGAGAATATAAAAATATGTACAGTCGCTAATTTTCAATGTGTTTTAAGTTGCTGAAAGACACCCATTCAAGTGTGCAAAAAATTCGTTTTGTCAAAAAAAAAAAAATCAAGAGAAAACCTTCCTTGGCAACAGTGCAGCAAAAGCCCATCTGAAATATCAACATACGTTTGCCTTGCTCAACACCTACCCCCACCAGATGGAGAACGAAACTAAGAAAGTGTTTGCCAAGTACTCAGCAGTTTTTATGGCAAGTCTCAGGCTCAAGCGGGATGCCAGTTAAACTAGTCACTTTATATATATATAAATATATATATGTATATTTATAGAGCGGTTAGAAGTCGGGGCAGGAGTTTACAGGAAGGTGCTAACCAACGGAGAAAGTACTGCCACGACATTCAGCTACTTCCTTTCTCAAACTCATGCAACTGCCAACAACTAACCCCTGGGCTGGTCGTCCCCTCAAAATGCCAGAAAAGGCTGCCCCAAACTGGAACTCAGGACCCGCAGGCAGAAAAGCTTCCGCAGGGAAGATCCTGGCGACTCTGAAGTCTGGTTTCCAAGGCAGTCAGCCCTTTTGGGAAGACTGTGGGACCACTACGATGGAGTCCACCTAGCCTCCAGGAAAAGACTCGGCTAGAAGGTTAAGACAGAAGGCAAACTTTTCAAGTCAAGTCACCCCAGCCCTCTTTGAACTACCAAGAGGTCACCTACCACAGGCCTGAGGCTGGGCCAACAGTCAGGCTATTGGACCTCCCTGCAAGGAAACACCCAGGTCAGTAATTTACCCCAACCAGGAGCCCTTGGTCCTCCTATCTTACCAGAACCCCCACCGTATTCTTTGGTGTCCCTTCCAGATTCAGAACTTAGGAAAACCAAACCTAGCTCAAGATGTCGACTTCTCTTCTACCAGTCACTGAGTTTAAGGCCCTGCCGCAGACGCAGATGCGTGGGCTCCTCCCCATTGCTCTGACCCACCCCTCCGGCAGGAAATCGAACAAGCTGCAAAATGCCAGAAAGGCAGGGAGTAGGAGAGGGGGACGCCAAGGGTCTCTATAAATCAGCCCGGAAGGCACCCATTTGGCTGCCTCGCTAGCAGCCCGCCACTGTTCCCTGGCAGATTAAAACCTCCCACACGTACACTCAAAACCCAGATCTCCTTGCTATTAAGATACAACCGGTTAACACCCTGGAAACCGCACATCCAGCCTTCACGTCCGCGAGTTCTGCCCTAAACGCAACATGCCTTTATAAAGGGGCTTTTTAAGCAGACCAATCCCACCGCAAAGACCAGTACCAGCATCTTGAAAGTTTTGGTCACAGGTTTATACTTAGACACAAAATTCCCTCTGGTGGGATGGTTTACTTTCAAGCTGAGGTCTACTATTAGTTCTACTTAGGAGAAAAAGAGCAAAGTCAAATTTTTTAAATAGTCAAAGGCTAAGGTAGGGTTATCGTTAACTTAAAAATCGTGACTCAAAGGAGACTGGTAGTGTCTTTTACGCAGGAAGAGACTGGCTTAGAAAAGTGACTACTGCTTCTACCACACACAGCAAGGGTTGAATTACAGACACACTAAATCATGTCTCTTGCACAGATGGTCTCAAGGAGTTACATAAAACAGGTAATCAGCAGCACAACTGAGAAGAACCCCTAAATACATGCTTGAGAGAAAGTGGTTTTTTTCCTTCATTAAGAGCTCTACTGCCTGAATAATTAAGTTACCATGACTCACTATCCCCCCTCCCCCCAGTGAAAATACAACAGACCTGCATGTCCATAAACATGAAGCAAATCGGTATCATTCGCTTGGTTTTAGGCAAGGTCTCAGGCTCAGCGGTCGGTGCAGGGATGCTGGCAGGGAAACCCAATGCTGGGCTGGGAGCAATTAAAGGTGCACTAGCCTCCCCTTCAACTGCCCTGTCCCCATTCAGATCTTAGCTTTACAAAGCATGTAACACCACTTTAAGTTAACGGTCTTTTTATTGGAAAAAAAAATAAAAAGACTAGCATTTACAACTTGGAATGGACGTAAATTGTAATTTCTTGAACAGCAATGTTGATGGTTGTGCTCAAGTCCACAGCCACGGCCTACCTCTGCTGGCTCCGGGTCACGGTCCAGAAGGCTTTAAAAACAGAGAGTCCAAAGATGCTCCCTCGGTAAGTTTCGTTTTTAAAAATTTTTGTGAACGGTGACAGCCTGACACCCATTTCGCTCTAGATAATGCAGACCACGCTAAACCGACACACATGAGCACGCCACCAAGATGCGTCACTGTCACCGCGAATCAGGGCACATGGAAGTACGTAAGGACCACCTTGCTTAGTGGGGCTTTATCTGCACAGTTTATCCTTCACCCGTTTTCCTACACACATCCTGAGGTAAACCAATTTGAAATGTGTTTGCTTTCAGAAACCTGCTATGACAATTTATACCAACCAACTGAACTAGAACCCATTTGAATAGTTTTTAAATTTGTTTTTTCATTTTCCGTTTTTAATACAAATGCCTGACTGTGCTCAATTGTCAAGCTGCATGCATGAAAAACTGGCCAGCCCAAACGGTGTGGTAATCATTAGCCAATGGAACTGCCAGGAGTCCACTAAGTGCTTCCTTATCATTAAGGTAGTACAAGTATTTATATTGTAAAACTGATGTGTAGCTTGATCTTTAGGGGACAGGACCACCAACCAATACATGCAGATTTTGTGTGTGTGTGGACAGAAGGTACTTTTGACATTCAGTTTTGCTATATAGAAACAGAATGAGTAAATGATTTTTTTTTTTTTTTTTTTTTTGCAAGAGGTAAGTAAAAGATTCAATTTGATTCTTCTAGAGGGGGGAAAAGTTGAAAGTAGGTCTTCATTTTGCAGTCATCATCTGTACGAATTCTGAAAAGACAAATAATAGGCAGCTTTTATGAACGCATCTGTGCATCGGAAATATCAGCGACTGTCTAGCGAAGCAACCTGTTCAGATTGCCGAAGGAAAACTAGTTCAAACCAAGCTAAAGGAACAACGTTTTACCTTCATAGTTGACTTGTCCATCTCCATCAATGTCTGCTTCTCTGATCATTTCATCTACTTCTTCATCTGTTAGTTTTTCTCCTAAGTTTGTCATGACATGACGTAGTTCTGCCGCACTGATGTAACCATTGCCATCCTGCAAACATTCAGCAATTGTCACTAACAACGGCTGATGATGAAAACCGGCCTTTGACTTAATTACGCCCTCTCGAGTTCCTGCCAACCCTGCTCGCATCGACAATTCCCCAGTCCCCAGTTCCCACCTCTCCCCACTATGTGCCGTCCTCAAAGGCAGAATGTACAGCTTTCCAAAAGCTCTGAGAAATGGAAAGTAACAAGAAACTTGGTATCATCTGCAATGCAGGTACAGTTACCTTGTCAAAGACTCGGAATGCCTCACGGATTTCTTCTTCACTGTCTGTATCTTTCATTTTTCTAGCCATCATAGTCAAAAATTCTGGGAAGTCAATGGTGCCATTACCTCAAATTAAAAAACAAAAACGTCTGTAAAATAAGTGCTTCCGAAATGCACCTCAGCAGTAATCATCTTAGAACCACTTTTTAGAGCAGTAGAACATGCTAGGACAAACAGGTAAATTATCTTATTAGGTTGGACCATTTGTAGGTCTAAACTGTTTAAATACCCCATACAGCAATTTCACACAATTCACATAATTCAGATGAACAATCAGTGCCCCGACAGCATTTAATGATGCGCAGGAAAATGCACATACAAATCCTCAGCCACTGAGGGCGTCTGTATAGTTTAGGAGAAAAAAGCACAGAGCCCTGCAGGCTGAACTTTCCCCTCCCTAGGGAAGCATTCTAGGTTATCTTCCCCCGACCCCACCCCACCCCACTCCGAGTTGGGGCGATCCAAAACCCTTGCTTCTAAATGTATGTGACCGGAGCGGGCGATTGGGGCAATCACACGGATGCAACTCTGCCTGGGCTAGTGATGCTGGTCCAGGCCCAGTTTTGGGCCCCAGGGATGAAAGAGATCATGCGGGGCACAAATTGATTTTATTATGCCACGGACCATGAAGCGTTAGAAAGTCTTCTCCTGGGGGCATTTCTCAGCCACATTATGGCAAGTTATCTAATCGTTTCTCCCCACTTAGTATCTTCATTTCCCATTAAGGGCAAAACTCAGAAGTGTTTCCAGAGCTCAGACCATTAACATTAGAAACTGTGTCAGAAGAATCTGTTCTACGGCCAGATTTCAAACAACCCTTCCTCTAAAACTAAGAGAGAAATGAACATGCCAAAGACAAACCACCCAATTAACAACGTAACATGAATTAAGTGGAAATAAAGTTAAGTTAGAAGAGCCTTAGGTTCTTCTTCACCAGTACCTTTAAATCAAAAAATTCAGAGATCCCTTCAAGTTCTTTTGGCCTCCAAAACTTTAAAGCATTGTTGACACTCATGCATATCAATATTAATTAGGTGGCATGCTCAGAGCCAAGCAGAGATATATGTCCCTGGTCATTACCAAATTTATTCACTGCAAATACTAGATTCTGTCACGTGGGACCTTCCCCTTGTTCCATTCAATTCGGAGAGCCTAATGCACTTTGCTAGTCCCCAATCTCAGAGTCCACAAAAGACAGGGAGACACCCTATGTTCCCAAATACCTGATCGCCTTAGCAAACTAGAGAGAACTATGAACCACCTCTTTTTCCAAACAGTTACTAAGGATGAAAACAGTCTTTAAAAGTAGTTTGAATGGGCTGAAACCCCTGTTGCAGGGTTTAACCAAAACCCTTGCTTCTAAATGTATGTGACCAGAGACATGTTAACTCAACTTTATCACCTTTTGAAACCGTATTTTTTTAATGACTATCAAGTCAAACATCTAGAAAATAGTCTAGATCCAAACTGTTTATCCTTAGCTTACTTTTTAAAAATGTACTATGTTCTACAACATTTTGTAGTACATTTACTAGTAAATATATATGGTTTCTAAAAATACATAGTTGGGGGTCCTCAAACACTGCTCACTGATAGAGGCCCTGTAGATCTATTCCCTACAGTTATCATGCACTCCACCTCCACGCTTTACACAATCTTCAAAAATCTCTTCAATTAATACACCTACAGCTCCCTCTGTACCCAATTCCATGTATTGCCTAAGAATGCTCTTTGCCTACTTCATGTAGGGGTTCTTCTCCCCTCGGAGACAGTTAAGCTTTTAAAAAAGGTCTACGGCTTTTATTTTTTATTTCCCCATAGAACTCAGTCCAGAGTCATGAGCCAGCTGATAAAAGACTGAGCTACATACAGGTCATAGCAGGCAGAAAACAACAATACAGTGATCCCATCCAGGAAATACTCTCTAGATGGTGGGCAGAGCAAAAGGCAGGCCCATAATCTTCTATTTTAATTGTCAGTGGCCATAGGCAACCAGAGAAAGGATCTCTGCACATTTGTTTTGCGCTGGGGACCTGAAAGACCATCTCAGAACATGCCTGAACTTGAATTACACAATACTGGTGCTGCTCATGTGTACTTCTAAAGCCCTTACCATCAGCATCCACTTCATTGATCATATCCTGCAATTCAGCTTCTGTTGGATTCTGACCCAGTGACCTCATGACAGTGCCAAGTTCCTTTGTTGTGATGGTGCCATCGCCATCTTTGTCAAATAGGGAGAAAGCTTCCTTGAATTCTAAAAACAAAAGTTTACCTTTTAGAATGAATGTCTTTACCCAGCAACAACACATACTTCCCTGGGGCTTGCCAGAGCAAGCAGCCCAAAGTATGCAAGTTATCAGAAACTGCCTGGTCTTTAGTGAAATAAAGGCCACAATCATCCTGTTGGACTGGCCTTTACGCAGCAGTCCATAAAACAAACACTGTTCCGGTTACCCAGCCCCATAAAACCGGCAATATTCTCTTAGTTTTCAAGAAAACTAAACTTGAGCACGTTTAAGTTAATCCTAAGTCCAACAAGTAGAGGTTGGTCCACGTGTTCCCTTTAAGGCATCTTCCTGTTACTCTTCTACAGCCATAGGATCGCTCTGTTCTAAGGGAGCATAACGGTTTCTACAACAGACATTCCTGGGTGACCAGTGTATTCCTTCTATGTGTCATTCAGAACACTTACAGGCCAAAGGTACTCCTGGTTTCCCAAGGACATCCTCTCAAAAAAAGTCCTCCAGGGGACATTATAATCTAAACTAATACAACTCCCTTGGTAATGATTGTAATGGTCTTACCACTCATTTTCACCCATTCCAACTGACTCTGGGATAGCAGCACAATGTTTCAAGGGGGGGTTACTAAAAGGCCTGTGGCACAAAAGCGCTAAACTACATTTCTGAGTGGCAAGCTTGGTGTAATCTCATTACCTGCAAAATCTCACACAGCGACTCCAGAGTGTAACCCATAATTAGTCTTAGTTCACTTCCTTTCACGTTATCTCCAAAATACTGGTAAGTGTAAACATCTGACTTAAATATTTCTGCTGGTTTTCATTTACAGATTCTTAGAAAGCTGTTCAGATCACAGGAGCAAGGGGACAGAGGAGTTACCAAAACTGGCTGGAGCCTAGTCCTAGTCTACTGTAGACTTCCTGAAAGCATTCACTTACCCGCAATCTGTTCTTCGGTCAGCTGATCAGCCTACATGGAGAAAGAAAACGTTACAATTCAAACGACAAGACTGTTGCTCTAGTCATACATTAACGGAAAACTTCTGCACTGTCATTTACAAACTCTAGGCTATTTAGAAAACAAAGGATGGCAAGGAAGTGACAACTCCCTTCAAGTTTTCTTTTCCTGGCCTGCAGTGGTGTGCAGTGTGCGGTGAGGTCTAACTGGGAAGGGTCCGTTCAAAACTTGAAAAATGGCACCTCTAGCGGCAAAGGGTCCCGCAGCACAAGCGGTAGCAGCCGGCTGGGAGCAGGAAGAGCGCCACCTACCGCTCCAGGGGTGCCGCAGTCCCCGCTCCCATCCAAGAAGGGACCCAGCCTGCCGATGCTGTCACCGCAGCCAGGATCTCGTCCAGGGGCAGGCTTTTTAGCACACCTTGCGCATTGCTGCCAGTGCTCCAGATCTCCAATTTGGCGTTACATAACAGCATCAGGCTGAATTAACAGGCTTTTAGACCCATTTTATGAGATACAATTAAGCGGAAAAAAATAAACATACCATAATGAGTTACCCCGCTAACTTCATTTCCACATAATAAATGCTTTCAAGCACTTAAATTAGGTGGTTATTTGCTAAAAGTCTACCATTTGCAATGGCTCATGCCCTCTGTCAAAATATCCTGAATCAGAAGCTGGAGGAAAAAACGGAACGTCTTATAAGTGAGCTGTTAGAAAACTAAGTATTAGGTCCATCAATACCTACACAATTATGAGACTATACCCTCTATCGGAGGTTACCCACCTTAAGGTGACACAAGAGCTCCTCATAATGAGCACATTACCGCAGCTGGTAATGGCTTGGCAGGTATTTCTCACTGAAACACTGAACCCTGCCTCCAGCCAGGGGAATTTGAGATCTCAAGGAGAGCGAACATGTATTTTTATTCTAATGAGGGGCACCTAATGAAGCCAGTTACAAAACAAGTCTTAATAGGAAGCTGATGGTACTTAGTAAAAATACAAACTTTCACAAATAAAAATGGTGTTCCAGCGTATTGAAAAACTTTTTTTTTTAATATTAGAATTGGGCCTTCTTCCCTTTCTACCCCAGTGACTGCCAAGTAGGTTTTCTCTATCTCAAATGAGACTCGATGATTTATGTAACGCCAGAGCAACCTCTGTCTTGTACAACAGGAAGCGCTTGCCACACCTCGGAAAAAGAAGCTGTCACCCTTACTGGGGAAAGAAGCCCCACCACGCGGCTAAACTGTCCTGTCGAGAGCATCAGCCTTTCTCCGGCAAAAAATAAACATCGCCCGACGGCGTTGGTCCTAGGGGCACGGGTGCTCGGAACCTGCAAGGGGGCCACCTCCCTGCCCATCCAAGCCAGAAACGCTCCGGCTGATGTCAACCGTGGACAACACACCCCGCGAGGCGCACGGGCGCGTCTGGCAACCTAGAAGCGGAAACTTGGAGGACATCTGCCCGCGGACTGGGAAGTGGTGCGGAGGGAGAAACGCCGAGCCAGGGCCCGGGTGCGGGGAGCCGCCCTCCCCAGCCAGGGCGACCTCCCACTCCCACTCCCACACCGGCCCGCGCGGCCCAAGCCCATCCCGCGCCTCCCACCCGCTTCAGCTCCCCCAGGCGGCGAGCCCGCCGCGCCGCCCGCTGCTCCTCCCGGACCAGAAACTTTGCGTCTCTCCTGGAAACCGAGCTGCGCGCCAGCTCCCTCCTCCCCCGCCCCACTCCGCCCCAATTAGCTCCAACGCAGCGCCTCCCGCGGGAAGGGGCCTCCGGGTGCGCCGAGGTCCTCGCACGCCTTGCCTGCCGCCCGGGGGGCGGGGGGCGCGGGGGTGCGAAACCGGGAGACGGAGTCCCCGCCGCACCGCAGGGCCCCGCCCGGTCGCAGGGCGGCCTGCCCGCCGCTTCCGCCCTCCGCCTCCCACCACTCGCCTTCCTGCCCCCACCCCACCCTTCCCCGGCTCCTTCCTTCCCAGCCCGCGCCGCGCCCCCCGGGAGGGAGGAGGGGACTGCGACTGGAACGGCAGGGTCGCCTGGGAACCGGGGAGCAACACTGCCGGCGCCCCCCGCGACCCGGCCGCAGCGAAGTGCGCCACCCGCCCGCTCCGGCCCATTCATTCTCTCCGGCCCGCTGGACCCACGGCCGCCGACCCTGGGCAGAGGCGGCGGGGTGGAGGGGACAGCGCCCGGCGCCGCCCGGCTCCCCCGCCCCCCGGGGCCCCGGCCGAGGCGCGGCGCCGCGGGCAGCCCGGGTGCGGCGCGTCGGGCGCAGTGGTGCGGGGCTGGGGGGAGGGGGTGGATGCGGAAGCCGGGGCCGCTGCAGCCCGAGCCCCCGGAAGACCGAAATGCAGAGGATCCCTGCCCGAGGAAAGGCCGATGCAAGTCCGAAATGCGTCCTTTTTTCCACCCCAACTGCTGCGTAATCCCCGGGAAAGAGGGGGGTAAAAAACTCCCACCAAAAATTAAAACGCAAAAAAGAAGAAAAAGACCGGGCTGAAGTAAAAATTTGTGAGAACCGGGCAGGCAGCGGCTACCGTGTGGCATTTGCCATTCCCGACCTACCATGGCGCGAACGAAGGAAGAGCAGAGGGACCGAGGGTGGCTGCACCAGCCCAGGGGCTGAGTCGGGGGAGGGGTCGTCCGCTGCTGCCGCTGCCGCTGCTGCGAAGGCGCGGTGTGCGCTGAGCGCCGAGCCGCCGCTGCTGCCGCCGCCGCCCGACTGCGAGTAACGGCACCTCGCCCGCGAGACTCCCTGCACGAATGCCGAAGTGCGACCCTGCGCTCTGGGAAATATATACGGCGCCCCGTATCCCTCCGCCGCGGCCGCGGCCGACTCGCACTGAGCTGCCGTCTCGCTCGGAGCGGCGCTGCGAAGGCCCGGCCTCGCCCGCTTGGCCCCGCCCCGCGGCGCGCCCGGCCTCCCGCCCCCCCCCCCGCCCCCTGCGCGCCCGCCGCCGCGGGTCCCGACCCGGGACTCGGACGCCGAGCGTCCGGGAGAGGTGCGGCGTTAGCGGGGCAGGCAGGGTCCCGGGCCGGGGCGCGGACAGAGCGTCTGCATAGTCCCGGCCGGAGGCGGTCGGGGCTGCAGAAGCCGCCCGCCCCTCACCCCAGCCCCACCCCACGTGTGAGCGGCGCCCCCACCCCTCTGCTCACCGCTCCTGCCGCGCCGCGGGGCACCGGGTCCTGGGCCAGGGCTGCGGCGGGGAGCTGGGGACTGGACGGAAGAATTGACCGCACACCTTCACCTGCCGGGGACAGGGGTCTGGAAAGGGCAAAGCCTTTTGCCTCGTGCAAGAAATTAGTTGGACGGTTGGTTTTCTTCTCAAAATTTGAAACAATATCCGAGACAGATATGCTCAATTACTATTCTTATTTTAATGTTTTTACGTTTCCACGGATTTTTCTTTTGTATGCCTGAGTAATAGCACTTCCCTACCATTTTGTTCTTTTTTTTCCTATGGAAAATACTGTTATTCATCCCGACTGCAGTCTTACCAGAAACCAGAAGTAATGTACCTGTATACCTTCTACAGATCCTAAAACCCATGCTTTGATTATTCATTTTCCTGATTCTGAGAGGGATCAGATCATTCGTCACAAAGAAACAAAGAACAAATACTTAGAATCCCTCAGATTGGAAGAACACAACTAATTGACTGTGGAGCTAGACCAAATTTTAACCTACAATCTTATTTATTTTTAACTAGTATTTTAATTGTACTTTTACTAACGTCTTCCTTTTTCCCCCCTGTAAACTAGGGAAAAGGACAGTTCCAGCTATTGATTTAAATCCCAAAACTTGTAAAAAGACGGAAGAAATCTTGACAAAAGGAAAACGCTGCAGTTTCTTTTCTTGCCGCGGCAGAACACAATTTCCTCTTTTGTTTACAGGGCCTGGGCGACGGTTGCAAGTTATCATTTGCTTCTGTTTCAGAGACCCGGGGCCAAGCGGGTGATTGGCAAGCTTGCTTAGGACGGGCCTTAGCTTGTTTACATTTGCTCCTGGCTTTGACCAAGTCCGCAGAAGGATGTCTGGGAAGAAGGGATGATGTTCAGGCACATTGCAGATGCCACAGGACGGGATAACCTTAGCCTGTCATCTGTGGAGCTGTCCTTCCTTCTTGAATGGTCCTTCTAGAATGCCTCAGGGAGAGCGAACCTGCTGTTCAAAAGAGGCTGCAGCAACAAGCCCTGGATCTCCCCACGGCAGATTAGAGGGGCATTATTCAGCTCACTAAGCATCTTCACCACCGTTCTGTGCTCACGGAGGCAAACCCAAATAGGAGTAAAGTGTGTGCATTAATGGGAAAGTTGGAAATAGGGAGATAGAGGAAAGGGGACTAATACAAAGTCAATTTAAAGGCTATTCAATAATCCAGCGATATACAGCGTAAATGGGCCAACGCATCATTAAAACTGCCTCATTCCCAAAGGCATTTGTTTCTTTGGTCAGGGTCTTCATGTAGTAGTTAATTAAATACATTTTCAAACATGAAATACATTGTATGAGAAGAAGGAAATAATAGCCTAGAAATGAAATGTGTTTAATTATTAAGTGTTAGTTACTTTTTCATATTCTTTCATTCCCGTATTATTTTGGTTAAATTGCTACAATCTGTGGTTTTGAAAATCAGGCATTCTCTAAAATACTATCTTTTCCCTTGTCGTTTAACCTAATTCACCCAAATGAAATACTTTCCATGACTTTAGTTGCCAAAAACTACATTTCTGAATCATTTTACTGATTACAGCAAAATTAACTATTCTGATTCTTCATATGTACCACCTAGAGTTATCTTATGGTAATTTTTTTAACATATCAAATCACATCTTAGGCCTTGGCAGGGTAGCTCAATTGGTTAGATCATGTTCCAATACACCAAGGTTGCTAGGTTGATCTCCAGTCAGGGCACATACAAAAAGCAACCAATGGAGGCATAAAGTGGAATAAGAAATTGATGTTTCTCTCCATTTTTTTCTCTCTCTCTCTCCCCCTCTCCACCCCCCTTTCCATAAATAAATAAATTTTTAAAATCACATTTGAGCTTTCAAGTCTATTTGGTTTATAGTGAGGTCATACTTTATTCAGTTTTATGGTATTATAGTTTGACACACTGACATACAAGAATATCAAGTGCCTTGCCCGAGATCTTACCATGAGTTAGGAGGAAGCATAAAATAGAGCATGAGCCCTTGTTCAGGGCTCTAATCTTAGATTATCTATCACTGAAATTAATATCTGAAAATTTTTAACATACAATATGAAGGATTTGCCTATTTCATGAATTAGATTCTTTTAACTACTTCGAGGATCATGGGGTTTTCATTCAAGTTAAATACAGTTGACCCTTGACCAACACAAAGGTCACAATTTGAACTCCTGGGGTCCATTTACATGTGGATTTTTTTTCAATCAATACCTGCACTGTTGGGACTCCATGGATGCGAAGGGCCAACTTTATGCACCCATCTGAGCCATTTTTAGATAGGTGATTTGAGCATCCTTGGATTTTGGTGTTCACAGGGCCACAGGAAGTCCTGGAACCAATCCCCCACAGATACCGAGGGACAACTTAAGTTTTGGGCACATACAAAGTTGTATTTAGATGTCTCAACTCCCCAGGGGCCGGCACCCCTAATCCCCACACTGTGGATTATACAATAGGCCCCTTTATCCATACTTTCAGAGGTTTTAAATGCTCACAGTTAACTGCAGCCCAACAATAGTAAATAAAACTGCCAGAAATGAACAACTTACAAGTTTTAAATCACATAGCACTTTGAGTAGCAGGATGAACTCTTGGGAGTCCTGCTTCACCCTGCCTGGGGCGTGAATCACCTCTCTGTCCAGTGCCCCCACACCGCAGGTTAACCACTGAGCAGCTGTCTGGATAATCAGATAGGCTGTTGCTTTATCACAGTGCTGTACTCAAGTCACCCTTATTTCACTGAATAGTGGCCCCAGAATGCAAGAGCAGTGATGCTGGCAATTCAGACATGCCAAAGAGAAGCTGTGAAATGCCTCCTTTAAGTGAAAAGATACGTATAGTATATTAAAAATGTAGTATATATATAGGTTTGGTATGTCTGGGATTTCACACATCCACTTGGGGGTCTTGGAACATAATGTCCATAGATAAGGGGGGCAGGGAATACTGTAGCTTCCTATAAATGAATAAACTTCCTAATTTATGAAGCAATCAAGAAAGCATATTATTGTGATATCATAATTTACTAAGACCGAAGTCTGTAGAATATGTCATGATATTGAGAAAAATAGTTATTATTATTTAAACAAAATAATGTTAAATAGAACAAGAGTAGAAAGAATATAGCTCCAAACCAGGAATCTCAGGTTTGAATATAATTTCTGTTACTAACCAGATCATTCCACCCCTCCGAGTCTGACGATAAAAATACAAATGCAATTATTGTACAGTCTCATGGGTAAAACCAGGAGTTGTAACTGAATCTATAAATTCCTTCCAGCTGTAAAAACCTGTGCCTGAGATAACATAAATGATTATAAAATACATATTACTCTGATCATACATATATGTCATACATGCATATGCACACAAATAAACATATTGAAGATGAAGAGGAGAAATGGAAATAGTTTTAAAATAAATATAATATTTGCTGAGCATTGATTGTAGCCAAGTCCTGTGTTAAATGTGCTATTTCATTCTTCCTGTCCTGTGAGGGAGGCATCACAATTATCCTTACATGGAAACCGAGGCACTGAGAGATTCAGTGACTTGCCTACTTTATTATTATCTAGCTCAGAGGACCAAGCATATAAGAATCGCACTATATTTCCTACTATTTAATATAATTTATTTTTAATTTAAGTTCTTCTTTGGGGAACAGAAAGATTAAAATTTGATTTTAAAGAGATACTTCTTACCCAATGATTTAAAATTAAAATAAGATCAATCATAAGGATGCAATTACAGCTCTATCTTGCTCACAAGTAGAGTGTGAAAGAAAACATTGACTCTGTGATGCTTTCTAGGTGAAGGACAGTTCTCAGTTTGCACCTACACCATCCCCAACTCCTTCCTCTCAGCCCCACAGTCCAATAGCACCCTGAAAATTATACATTTAGATTCTCTACCTCATTAGTCATCTCCAATAGCCAGAACAGATTCTTGTGTGTGGATTTACATGTCTTTCAATGTTATACAGGATTATTATAAAAAGCTTTACTATCTCTATCAACCACAAACATTATTTTTCCATTTAAAATTTTGCTATTATCTTTTATTTTGCTATTATCATTTATGAATGACTCATATACGTAAAGAATAGATAATTCTAACATATCATTTAGATTTGTACCATTAGAACATAACAAGCAAGTGTTAGGCCATGACTCTTTACCATGAAAAAAACATGATCAATTTTGGCAGATAGGGTGTCTGTTAGTGTCCCATAATTTTAAGTGAACCATAACCAGACTACATGTCCTGCTATGTGTTCCAACTTGCAATGTTCATCAATATAGTTAGTTAATGATAAAAAGTTAATGGTGTTAAGTGCCATCTTTTCAAACAGCATCATTCACCTTGTATGTGTGCCCAGTTTTTTGTTTCTTTTTTTAAAACACTTTCCTTGGTATAGTAGAGGACATGTCCTCCCTCCATCACAGAGCTTGTGCTTGTTTTGCTAGCAGCTGTGGTGATGGATTTGCACTAGTCCCTCTCTGGCCTGGTCCACCTTTGTGACCAAGGTCATGAATATGCAACACAGCAAAGGGTCAGGGACAGAAAGCAGAGCAAACTAATGGGCCATTAATGAGACTGGACCCATGACTTGAGCCCTGTGCTTTGACATACTGAGCTTTTAAATCACAAGCAGCCAATGGTTATACAGATTTAGGGACCAAGTATGTGAATTCAGATTTTAAATACCCAATGGGATAAGATCATAGTTTTTGTGCTTTAGTTGTTTACACCAAATTCAAGCTGATTTTTAAATAATGCAGCTGATTTACCAAACAATGTGTTCACTTAATTATATTATTTCAGAAATTCTTGAACCACCATTTCCCCATTAATCCAAAAATCAAGTGCAAAAGTAACTTTCATTAACAAAGAACAGTACCCAGTAACTTCTCATTTCTACTATATGTGCTAGAGTGGGGGACAAACCAGAGAGCAAGCCTAAGACATCCATGCACCAGTACGCATTTAGCAGGTTACAAATGATTTAAAAACTATTCTCTCAAAGGTGGCTAGTTCAATTCCCAGCCAGGGCACATAACCAGGTTGCAAGCCAGGTCTCCAGCCAGGTCCGTAGCTGAAGGCAGGTGAAAGGCAACTATACATTGATGCTCCTCGCCCTTTCTTCTCCCCTCCCTGCCCTTCTCTCTGAAAATAATGTATAAAATCTTTTTTAAAATTAAAAAAAAAAAAAATGAAAAGGAGCTATTCTGTTGAGGGATATGTGGCCACAGTGGGAAACTGGAAAGTCAGACTTGGGAAGACCCAGTTTGCCTGAAGTGCAGGGCCAGTTATTGGCACAAACTGATACTTTCACTGAGGTCTTGAGATACAGAAAACTGGACCATCAGGGTAAATCAGATAACTTGCTGTTGACTGTGTATTATACCAAGGAAAGGGCCTCACCAATTCCAATAGAGAGAAGGTTTAGTTTGGTAACTGTGTGGTTTGGTTTTTATTCATAATGAAAAACCTTCTACAGCCGTGCTGTCCAACAAACTAGCCAATAGTTATGTGCAGCTTTTTAAATAAAAGTTAAAATAGGTGTTCATGGGTCTCTGAGATCTGAAAGTCGAAAGGTTCTTCACGTGCGGGGAACTGCCCCCGGCGACCCCGCGGCGGTAACCATGCCACAAAATGAGTATATTGAGTTACACCGTCAGCGCTATGGATATCGTTTGGATTATCATGAGAAAGAAAGAAAGAAGAAAAGTCGAGAGGCTCAAGAACGTTCAAAGAAAGCAAAAAAGATGATTGGCCTGAAGGCTAAGCTCTACCATAAACAGCGCCATGGTGAGAAAATACAAATGAAGAAGACTATCAAGATGCATGAACAGAGAAACACCAAACAACAGAAAGATGAGAAGACTCCACAGGGAGCAGTACCTGCCTATCTCTTGGACAGAGAGGGACAGTGCCGAGCTAAAGTCCTTTCCAATATGATTCAACAAAAATGAAAAGAGGAAGTGGGAAAGTGGGAAGTTCCTCTGCCCAAAGTTCGTGCCCAGGGAGAAACAGAGGTATTAAAAGTTATTCGAACTGGAAAGAGAAGGAGAAGAGCATGGAAGAGGGTGGTAACTAAAGTCTGCTTTGCTGGAGATGGCTTCACTCGAAAACCACCTGAACATGAAAGATTCATTAGGCCGATGGGCTTACGTTTCAAGAAGGCCCATGTAACACATCCTGAACTGAAAGCCTCCTTTTGCCTGCCAATACTTGGTGTAAAGAAGAATCCCCTTATCCCTGCTTTATACAACTTGGGGTGATTACCCAAAGGTACTGTTATCAAGGTGAATATATGTGAGTTAGGCCTTGTGACGCAAGGAGGCAAGGTCATTTGGGGAAAACATGCCCAAGTTACCAATAATCCTGAGAATGATGGATGTATAAATGCAGTCTTACTGGTGTGACAGCAGTTTCATACTCCTTGTAATTATTGAAGACTAAGCACCAATCAGGAAAACTTCATATTGTTTCTGCATAGTGCAATATTATAACAGTTTACATGTCTGCAGCCATCAAGAGAACTATTTATTTTACTATAAAGAACATTAAAATGGCCCAGTTTTACAAAAAAAAAAATTAAAATAAAAAATTCTAACCCCTAGTCACATTTCAAGTACTCAGTAGGCCCACATGGCTAGTGATGACCATATTGGACAGTAAACCGCATTTCCATCATTACAAAAATTCTGTTGGACAGCACAACCATGTTTGCCTGGATCAAGAACCTTGAGGATCTTAAATTTCTTAAAATTTTTGTTTATTTTTAGAGAGAGGCAGAGAGGGAGAGAGACATCAATGTATGGTTGCCTGTCACCTGCCTCCAGCTTTGGACCCAGCTGGAGACCTGGCTCCCAACCTGGCCATGTGCCCTGGCTGAGAACCGAACTAGCAACCCTTGGGTTCGCAGGCCAGCGCCCTATCCACTGTGCCACTAGCCAGGGCTGAGCCTAAATATTTTAATATCATGTCAACGATTTGTTATTGATCCCAATGAGTTTGTCCTCTTCTGATCCAGTGAATACATAGCCACCAGATTAGTTTAATCATGTCACTTCTCTGTTCAAAAGTCCTCATTGGCTCCCCAATGTCCAAAGGAGATAAAAATGCTAAGTCCTTGTGCCTATTCTCTAAAACCATTCAACGGTTTGTTGATCTACTTTTTCAACATTTTTTGGTTATTCTATAAATACAAACTCTGTTACAAATTGGTTTACTCACTGTCCTCTAAACACATATGGGCCTTTCCATCCCATTGCCATGCCATTTCCAGGGCCCAGCTGCCTGTCTATATCTTCACTACCTCTCTAAACCCTGTGGGTTTTGCCCTGGTTGGGTAGCTCTGTTAATTAGAGCATTGTCCTGATATGCTAAGATTTTGGGCAGAAAATCCTTATGAACTTCTCTCCCCAGTTTCTGTATCTCTTACCCATTTCTGCTTGACATCTTTTCACGTACTTTATCACCCCAACTAGAGAGTAGCAGCAACTACTGTCTTTTATTCTTCAAACTCAGCACAGCAACTGAGTTAATAAATAACAACATGGTACATTTACACAATGGAATTCTATATGGCAGAAAGAAAGAAGGAACTTGTACCCTTTGCAACAACATGGATGGAACTGGAGAATATTATGCTTAGTGAAATAAGCCAGTCAGTGAAGGACAGGTATCATATGTTCTCACCCATTACGGGACAATAATGAGCAAAACTAACAACAAGCAAAACAGAACCAAGTGTAT
>PVIW01003180.1:0-137218 GCA_004026585.1 Noctilio leporinus | reverse complement strand
GGACAGGGGGACAGGGGTTGGGGGGAGGGGGGAGGCAGAGGCAAAGAAGGGGAGCAGCTTAGACAAGAACCTAATATAAAGGAACCATGGACATGGACAACAGGTGGGATTGACTTTGGGGGGAAGGGGTAGGTGGGGAGGGGGACAGAGGGGAGCAAAAAGGGGATGGATGTAATGCAACAACAATAAAATTAAAATAAATAAATAAATCAATCAATCAACAACAACAACAACAACAAATCATGTAATTGACTTGTGTTGAGCTCAGTTTACTCTTGGGACTGGAGAAGATACTAGATGTGGAATTTCCAAAGGAGAGAAAAAAGGGAAAGGAAGTTTTTTGCCCTAATGCTGAACTGTCTCCTGAAGCCAGTCTCCCTAGACTTGGTGGCAAACCAAATCTCAGGAACATGCTAGACTGTTTCCACTCTGGTCCTGACCTGTACCCTACGCAACCCTGGACAAGCACATGCCTGGCCTGAACCTTTCTCCTTTGGCAATATTTTCTCCCTCTTTTTATATAACTGAATCCATTCCCTGCTTCTTGTAATGGAGAAAATATGGCCAAGGCCAAGGGCAAGAGGTACTTGAACAGAAAAACTGGGGCTAAGTCCAGTGCAGATGCTTTTTGAGTTTTATGCATTCTAAGTAAAGACCCTGAGTTCTTGGATAATAAACCAACTCTAGTTCTCACAACCGGATGATTGGATCCTTGGGTCACTGGAAATATTTGCCTTCAGGAGAATTTTCAAGTTGTCCAACATTGGTATGCTTCCTCTCTGGTTGCATTCTCCTCCATAAACCAAGGAGATAAGACAGGTATGTCTTATTTCATGAAACATCATTCCAGGTTTTGTCATTTTTATTATTTTGAAAATAATTATTTCCTAAGAAGTCTTTTTCGCAACCTGGTGGAATACTATCTGTTAGGTTAAATGGCTGCGTCCTTGGCCACTTGGCCACACAGGCTCAGCTGTCTCATTTGTGAAATGATATATAATAATAATAATACACCTCCAGGACTTGTGAGAGGGAATAAAAGGTGGAATTAGTTTGTAAACAAAAAGCCCTAGACAACTCTAAGGCGTGGTTGTTTACAATATGTAAAATATTAGTCAACTAGATGGATGCAAGGCAGATCAGAAGTCAATTCAGAACCTGTTGGAGGCTGAGGCAGCAGAGTACAACTGGGGAGCAGTGGGGAGAGCCAGGGTTTTCCATCCCTGGCACCGCCAACACGCTGGTGCCTGGGGATCCAGCCTTCTGAAGCCTCATTCCCTGCATGGCCCCAACGGAATGCTGTGTCACTCTCTTCTAGAGCAGCCTAAGAGATTTGTGACACAGAGAACTGATTTATAGTTTCATATTGCACTGCACTAGCTCTTCCCTGCCACGCCAAGTGTCATAGTTGCACCTGTTTCCTGCAAGATTTGAAAGCTAGGAAATGGCCTCAAAACTAAACAGCAGCAAAATACATAAGCCACATTTTAAATGGCCTTCTGACACAGTGATTCTAACAGAGGCATTTCTGTGTTCAAATCCCCAAGAAATGTGGAGAACCAGCGAGAGCTATTCAATGCTTTGTACCTGTATGAACGCTCATTGTGTTTTGTAATACTCTCAGACTGGAGCACATATCTCAACCTATATTTTGTATGGTGATACCATAGGCTCCCACCAAGCCATTCTTGTTTTCTTAGTGCATTCGGCTTGTGAATGTTAGCTAGACAGCCAGCTAGGTTATGGGTTAGGTGCTGCTGGAGCCAGGGAACAAGGTTTTCTTTTTGTGAAAGAACGCCATCTCTAAACTAGGCCAGTCCATACTTGTTCTTATCAACTGAAGAAGAGAACCAATTTTTTAAGGAACCAGTGTAAAAGTTGCATAATGAGAAACGAAGATATAACCATGGTTAATCTTCATTAGCACTTTGCAATACTGTAAAAAATACTTCGGAATGTTATAAAAAGAATTATAATTGTATAGATATATTCCTATTTATTTGTTGTTAGCCATCTCAAAACATGAGCTTTTGGGAAGGAGAAGGGGAAACGCGGCTAGAATTAAGACCTAAGTAAAGAAACTATATAAGGCTTAACAACAGGAAAGGGTCAGCAATTTAAATGAAGGTCAAAGATTTTAAACAACTGTATAGATAAGGCCTAGCACAGAGAACAATTCAAGACAGCCAAACCCTAAATGAAATAACAAAGTCCAACGCAAAGTCACTTGAAGATTTTCCATGGCTGCTTGGAGGCCTTATGGATGATAGTATCTTTCTCCTCCTCTTATGATTAATCTTTGATTAAAATGTATTCAAAGGTCAAAGGAAAGATACATGTAGTATAACTCTAAACTGCTCTGTCCCTAACTAGTCACTTCGTAGAACTTATCTGAAAAATGGAAAAGGTGGACTAGATGAACTCTCTCTGGTTCCTCCCACATTTAGAATTTTATGATGTTAAATATTTTGCTCGTGAATTTTGTGAGGAACTTGTACTGAATTCCCTAGTAACTAGGAGACCCCTGGAGATGTGGCTCTAAACAGAGCCGTAGTCATAGGGGGCTTGACTCTCAAGTTACATATTTTCATAAGTTAAGAGTATTATAGAATTCCTACTTTATTGAATGATACGTGATTAAAATACTTAGAACACAATAGAATGCCTACTCAAACTTACTGATCAATCCTGACATTTACTTTTTAAAAAAACTACAAAAAAGAAAAGATCAAAAGATAGGTAGAGGACATTATCTCTTTACAAAAACCAGGAAAGCAACAATAGAAGGGAAAAGTGAGCAATTTTGTCTGTCAGGTTTTTGAAATCATTTTCTTCTATATCTTTGTATTCTTCAAAGAATGTAATAGAATGCACACAAAGGAAAGCTTGGAGACAAACCCTGCTATTTAAGAAGACATTATTAATGTCCCATAATGATGATATTTCCTTAATGTAAAAAAATAAAAATAAAAGGAGTAGAGACAACTCAGAGAGAAAAAAACATGTTAAAAAACATGTCTACATTGTAGAATCTCAGTAAGTATTGATTAGAACACAAAAACCCTTTCACAGCCAATGCTTTTACCACTGTCCTACTTACTGTTCATTCATCCCTTCAATAAATCTCTATTGAGTCCTTGGAATATAAAATGTAATTCACTAAGCACTGAGAATGTAAGGATAAGTTGGATAGGACCTGTCCTTAAGGAGCTCACAGTTTAGTGAGCTACTTTGCTGACCACTAAAAAGCAGCAAATTTGCTAGGTACTAGGATGGCAGTAATAAGCCTAGAGGAATATTTTGTGGCACACAGAATCTCATTTTAGATAAACCTGGGGCAAACGTTTTAGCAAACCTAACTTCTCTGCAAATGGGGACTTCCCCTCTAGGGTTATTGTGAAGACTGAACATGAAAATGAAGGTGACTTTAAAAGCCTAAAGCACTCTATGCAGAAGCAGCTAAGCCTGAATATACTGATACAATTAAGTCATAATCCAAATTCTTCACAGCAGAATCAAATATTAGAGCTGGGGGTGGGGGGGAAATACCTGGAAATCTTCTCATCCAATCTTCTCATTCCACAGAATAGAAAACTGAGGTTCCAAGTCCGAAGGGACTTAACCAAGGATTCCCAATGTGTTAGTGTCACAGTCAGATCTCTTTTCTCACATCACTATCTGACTTGATACAAAGAAGTTATGGTACATATTTCCTATGCAATAAACACGGCAAAAGAAATATGACGTATTTTTTAACAATTAAAAAAAAGTGTTTTAATAGTTTATTTATTTATTCTCAGAGAGAGGAAAGAAAGGAGAAAGAGAGGGAGAGAAACATCAATGCGTGGTTGCTTCTCACATGCTCCCAGGGACAGCGGAAACCCGGGAATATGCCCTGACCAGGAATCAATAGGGCTACCCTTTGGTTAGCAGGCCAGCACTCACTCCACTGAGCCACACCAGCCATGGCTGGGCAGATATTTCTATGGTGAGATGCTCACCTGGAAGTTCAGATATTTGATCACTTGGCAAACATCTTCGGAGATGACTACTAGCCGCCTACAGAAAGAAAACCACTGCTTTTGAATAAAGCTTTTAATAAAAGTTTAAGAAGCAGCAACAAATGGCAACAGGAAACTATGGCTTTAGATCAAAGAACAACCTTTACGTGGGTACAGAGCAGTCTCCACTACTAATGTAAAACCTCAGGAAAGAACATTAACAGCATGATCTTAGAAACAGGATGTGAATATAGTTCAATGACAGAGACCATTGACTTATCCAAGCCCTACTGAATCAAAATCACAGATAGAGGCTGTTAAATGAAAGGGCAGTGGTAAGAAATCTGCAAGATTTAATGTTCTTAGCTAGATTCTTATAGTAGCGAGAATAACCAACATTTCTTTTCTGCTACTTTGTAGGATATGATTGAAAATTATGTTGAGAAAATATTCATTTTGTTCTTATACCTTCCTCCAGTTATGCAATAAAGTTCCTCAAATGTTTGAGCAACATCAGTCACTACAGTGGCAGCTTTAAAAGATGGGATATTGGCCCTGGCCGGTGGAACAGTAGATAAGGCACCAGCCTGCGAACCCAAAGGTTGCTGGTTCAATTCCCAGCCAGGGCACATAACCAGGTTGCAAGCCAGGTCTCCAGCCAGGTCTGTAGCTGGAGGCAGTTTTAAAAAGACAACCATGCATTGATGTATCTCTCCCTCTCTGCTTCTCTCCCTTTCCTTCTTTCTGAAGCTAATAAAAGCTTTAAAAATAAAATATTTTAAAACAATAAAAATAAAAGATGGGGCATTACTATAGTAGAAATACACAGGCTTGGGCCACAACCTTGGTTTTAGGCTGTGCTCTGCCACTGAATTGATACGTGGCTATTGGCGAGCCGCTTCATCTTCACGAGTCTCGGATTTTTCATTGTACAATCAGTTTAGCGGGTACCTTCCAGCACGAGACAGACTAAGATGCCAGATCGGACTCATTGTTGAAGTTAGTTCGCTAAATCTCTGCAGGGCGTCTTGCAGAGAAGTAGCAAGGGGCTTTCCATGGGGCAGGACCAAACGGCCTTCCCCTGGGTCTCGGGAGGAACTAACAAGCAGCCCTCAGGCTCTTGGTCCCGTGGCCCACAGGCCGGTCTGTCCGCGCACCCGGAGCTGAAAGCTCCCGCCCCGCTAAGAGAAGAAAACCCGTGGGGCAGGGGGGTGGGGAGGATGGAAAAGGCCCTTCTGAAACAAAAGTGCCCACGAGGCTGCTCTCGGCGCCTGGGACTGAGCTCGTAAACAGGAAGGGTCAGCTCCGCTGCAGTTCGAGTCGAGGTTTCGAGATAAGCGACGGTTCTGTTATTCCTCCGGAGGCTGTTTTCCCAAAACGTGCGGAATGAACCGCCACACCGCGTCCTCTTTAAACGAGGGGGCTAAGCAAGGAGTTTGCGGTTGCCCCTCCGGAGAGCCGGGGGCACGGCAATGAGTTTGGTACGGTTTCCCCGACAACCACCTACGCCCAGGACCTCCCAGCGGGAGGAAAGGAGCGAGCCCCGCGCCCAGGCTTTTCAAGCGCGCGGGCAGGATGGGCGGGGCGCGGGCGCGATGGGCGGGGCGCGGGCGAGGGCACTATATCTCCCGGCGGAGGAGCACACGGCGGAGCTCGCACGCACGCTGCACACCGCGCTGTGCAGCCGACTGCTTAGTTGGCGCTGCTGGGGCTGCTTTCCTTGTCAGTGGGGCAGGAACGCTCTGATAGGCCAGCGCGCCCCTGCAGTGGTTGGCCGGAAAGAGTAGAGCCTTCTGATTGGCCACTCCACACCTGCAATGCGTCAAACCGCGGCGGGCGTGGAGGGCTCCGCGTGAGTGGTTGTGGCTGGCGGAGCCGCCCGCGGCTTTCGGGGAGGGAGCGGCGCCGCCTATGGCGGCCATTTTTACTAGTGGCAGCCAGGGCTGCCGGGGAGGTGACGGGGCCGTGCACGGCGCTCCCTGGGCAATAGAATAAAGGGTGTGCGACGGAAATTTTGTTTGGGGTTTCTTTTCCCTTTTTACTTTGTCGCGGGTTCTGTTTTGGTTTGGTTTCTGCTCAGATCCCAGCAATGCGGTGTGGATAGAATTCCAGGGTTGGCGGCTCGGAGCTCTGCGTGGCCACCCTGGGAGGTGGGAGTCTCCACGAGAATTGTAGCTGTCGCTTGAATAAAACCGCTACTTTTGCGTTCTCGCGGCCCGCGCCGAGGAGTGATGGCAGTTCATTTTTAGAAGCGAACAAAGAGATTTGCTCCCCGGTCGTCTTGCTCGAGCTGGGAAGCGTTTGCGGATCGCTCTCCCGAATACCGCAGGGTCCTTGCCCTCGCGGCGCCTGGTCCCACCCGCACGGGATGCGGGTTGGTTGGTGTGTGTTTTGCCTTTTAGAACTGTAAATCAAACTGCTGTCTTGGAAACCGTTTGTCGCTCCAGAAACAGTGGCCCGCAGGGGGCAAAACGGAGCTTGCCTGACAGACGTGCTCCGAGATGCTGGCTGAAAAAATGTTTTGATCGCATCAGCTCATTTTCCTTTTTAGGCAACTGTTAGGTTTGTGAGTGTGCATCCGGTTTTCATTCCCTCTCTGACGTCCACCCCCGCAAGAGAGAAAACCTTTTATCTAGTATCAAAGGTGGTCATTGTTCAGGAGTCATTGTCCCTTCAGGGGATATGGGTGGCAGGAATTCAAGAATAAGTTTCCTGGGTGAGTTAGGGATGGGGACACGGAAAAGCCGTGGTTGTCTGGCTCAGGCGGGGGGCAGTGTCCTTGCTGGTTTCATTTGAGCTGCGTAGGTGCAAGTCCCGCGGACTGTGGCCACCCAAAGGTGCGCTGGGGTGCTGCCCCTCTACAGGGAGCACCGCCCCGGATTCCACCTGCTGGCAGGGGTGTTGCTGTAGCTACGGGGAGAGGTAGTTGGTGCATTTCGGAGCCAATAAACCCAGCAAGGCCAGACCTCTGCGATGTATGGATTTACGAAGCCTTAGAGGTAACTGACTATGCATATTGGCTTTCAACATTCCCCATACAGGCACACGTGGGTGTGTCGAAGGCGTGGACTAATGAATACAGGGCATTCACTGCCTTGGGTTGATTTTCTGATTAGATGGTGCGTATGGGAGTACAGCCTTTGTGCCATTTGCCTCCCCTTTTGATTTGTAAATGACTGCTCCTCTTACCTAATCTTACCAATTGTGACTGTTGAATCCTGTTCCCATAAGCCAACCACCACTAGCAACCTAAAACGAACACTCCTTTTGTTGTGTATCAGCACAACGGCAGAGCACCGAGTTCATGGGCCTGGCAAACGAAAGAAAATTGCACATTTGCATCATCTCCATCGAGCAGCAATCACTGGCGAGCCTGTGGAACACACAGTAATTCCGTGTTCTTTGGCAGCTGCGGTGCCCGGAGCTGGCAGCCTTCTGAGTGTGTGCGGCAGAAAGAGCAAAAGGACTGAATTTTCCAGAGCCTAGTTCCCTCTGGAGTGAGGAGAGTCAGGTCTGTCTCGCAGAGTCCCTGTGAAGATTGCAGAGATGTGCCTGTGCCCGCCCTGTGTAAAATGTGGAGCCACTGATAGCATGATACTTGGTTTCTGACCAGTTTCCGGAGTGCCCATTACTGTCTGACCTTGTGAGAGGAACATTTTCCTTCCAGGGTTTCTACTTTGTGGGAAGGACAGATGGATAGACTCAGATCCAAAATAAGCCTTCAGTGGCCTAGGTGTTTCTTAATTGAAGCCATAATAGTGACGTAGTTTTATTAGTAAATGAGGTCTGTCCTGAAAGTATTGAGCTAATGTCAATATAATTAAAACACTTTGTTTGGCCAATACTTTTAGGACAGACCTCTTATCTTGCCAGATTTTTTTTTTTTTTTTAATCCTCACCCAAGGACGTTTTTTCATTGTTTTTAGAAAGCTGGGGGGGCGGGGGGGTAGATGTGAAAGAGAAACCGATTGGTCGCTTTCTCCTACGCACCCCAGTGAGGGGAAAGCACCTGCAGCTCGAGTATGTGCCCTGACCAGAGATCAAACCCAAAGCCTTTCCTTCCATGGGGCAACAGTAGGAGGAACCACACCAGCCAGGGCTACATTGCCAGATTTGGGGACCCTTGGGGTCACTAGCTTACTGCAGTTTGCCTCTGCCGTTCCTGGTTTTAGCACTCAGACAGAGGCTCATGTTCTAGAAAGCCTCTTTCTCCCAGGCAAACTGGGACAGCTGATCAATCTTGGACTGTTTGTGTTTGTTTTTTTCAGTGCCGCAAGCTGGGAGGATGGACAGAATGGGAGGTGAAGATTCTTACTGTATACAGATGATTAGGTCTCCCACAGCTGGAAGTCACTGGCACAAGAAAACAGGTGTCATCCCTGGCTGGGGTGGCTCAGTGGATTGAGCATCAGCCTGCAAACCAGTTCGATGCCCACTCAGGGCACTGCGGACACAGTCCCCAGTTGGGGGCACATGAGAGGCAACCACACATCGATGTTTCTCTCCATGTCTTTCTCCTTCCCTTCCCCTCTCTCTATAAATAAATAAAGTCTTTTTAAAAAAATGGGTGTCCTTGTCTAAGGTAAACGTGGCTGACACCTGGAACTCAGCAGAGCCAAAGTCAAAGTGATAATTTTACTCATGTTTATTGTTCTTCCTTCTCTCCATCCCCTCACATGGTGGTTTTTTAAAAAATGTGTGTGTGTATATTTAAATGTTTCTATTTAGATTCTAACCTTTATCTCTTAAATGCTTTACCCAACTTTTAGACACTTGAGAATGCAGGGGTGGTTTATTATTTTATGGAACCCTTTGCCAGTTGGATGCAGCCCAATGCTGCTCTGATTTCTTGCCCACCTTCGTAATTGCAGGTAAGCTGCATTTCACTTCAAGTGAAAATAAAGATGTTCTACTTTTCCATCCGAGTTCCCGGGTCCCCTGAATTTTCCTTAGAGCCCAGGGTGAGCACCCCCGTTCCTCCACTGCCCCATGGCAGTTGTCTTTCCTCTCTGCCCCTCCTCGCATTCTTTCACCTTTGCATTCCTGCGGCCTCCATCGTAGTTCAAAACCCTGTGGCTGTTTTCCTAACGACTGTAAAAGTCTTCCTTGGTCTCCCAGACCTGGCTCCACCTCATGCCCAGCGATGGAGTAGTTTTTCGAAGGCACACTCCTGACCGGATCATGTCCCTGCTCAAACCTCCCATGGCTCTCCCAGGCCTGTAGGGTTAAATCCAGATTTCTTGGGAGTTCCTGCCGGGCCCTCCACAATCTGAATTTCTTATTCCTAATAACCTAGTACCCTTTCCATCTCCTAAAGTTCGGCCATAGAAATTTCCTTAAATCTTTGCTTTCCTCCCTCCGTTCTTTATTCACATTGCTTTCTTGGCCTGGTTCCCTGTCCACAAAGTTCTAATATCCTGAAGGGCTCCCTTCAAAGGCAAAGTCAGCTAAGATAAGCTCTCCCTCCACTGGGCTCCTTTGCACTTCATTTCATCCTCTTCTGTTACCACGTTGTACTTCTATTGTGATTATTTAGTTACTCAATTCCATAAATATGTGTCAAGTATCTGTTGTCAGTGTAGCCCTGTATTAGGGGCCATAGGGACATAACATTAAACAGATTTGGACTTTGGTTTTTTAAGAATTTATATTTTAGGTTGGGAGATAATGTGAACCTAAGTAACGATTTTTTTTTTAAGTAGAAGAAATGACAAGTATTTCAGAAATCCAGACGGGGAAACTCACTCTGCTAGTAGGATAAGAAAGCTTTGTGGAGCCGTTAGCATCTGCACTAGTCAGGAGGGTCAGCAACTTACATGGATGCGCGTAAGGAAAGCATTCCACGTGGAGGGAATACCAGGAACAAAGCAGGGAGGCTGAAAAGGGCAGGTGTGCTGGGAAAGGAGTTTAGTCTGTTATCGAGAGAGATCAGTCACCCTGGCTGGTGTGGCTCAGTTGGGTAGGTGCCAGCCTGCGGACCCAAAGGTTGCTGGTTCGATTCCCCAGCCAGGGCACATAACCAGGTTGCAAGCCAGGTGTCCAGCCAGGTCCTTAGCTGGAGGCAGGTGAAAGGCAACCGTACATTGATGTCTCTCTTCCTTTCTTCCTCTCTCCCTGCCCCTTCTCTCTGAAAATAATGAGTAAAATCTTCAAATAAATAAATACATTAGACACCAGGCTGGTGTCAGGTCAGTTAAGGCTGGCCAGGGAATGGGCACACTTGCCAGGCGAGGAGGTAAGAGTATCCTGCATGCATAGAATCCAGTGAAGAGTTTGGAGAAGAGACTGACAAAGGTGATTTAAGAATGAGTATGTGGCAGCAAAGTGGGAGGTGGATTTTATAGAGAGAGACTGGAGATAGTGGGACTGATGAAGGCAATAATAAGAATGATGGCTCGTATTTACTGAGCATTTACAGTGTGCCATGTCGTATAGTCACAATATTTCATTCATTGCACCCCCAAAACCCTGTTATTTCACAATTAAGGAAAGTTAAGCTTAGAGAGAATAAATATAACTTATCAGGTTCACCAATAAAGACAGAGCTGGAAGTTGAACCCATTTACTGTCTACAGCAATTGGTCCACAAAGTAGCTATAATCTGAAAGTGTTAGCAATGAAATTTGAGAAGATCCAAGAATTGTACTTCACCGAGAAGTAAAGAATGAAAAAGCCACAAGTATCAACCATGGTTTGGCTCAATTCCTAGACTATATCCTCCAAAATTGGTCTCATCATGGATCTACCTACCTATTTTTCTATGGTTAATAGGACACCAGTAAGCAAACAGTTTTACCTTACTTTATGAAGTCTCATAATACCAAAATGAGGAAGGAGTGCCAGCTGGACTTGGACTCCTCAGAAACCTCGCAGAAGGAAGTGGCAACAGTACTGGTTTTGGGGTGAACCAAGTTAATGCTTCCAAGCACTGCCATTGAGGCTGCTTCCCAAACGTGAACTAGAATTTTCGAAGCATTTGCTTCTGGTGAAAGATCTTTCTTGACCTAGTATCTGTGTAAAGAAGTGTGTGTAATGGGCTTCAGGGTCCTGAAGGAGTGATTTTCTTATGCTCCAGTCAATGCCACCTCTGCGTTCTCCCTTCCTCCCCACCACCCACCCCTGCCCGAAATGTAGCCATAAGGAGGAAGCACTGGTGAGCAGGATGTTCTGGAACTACTGGATTGCTTGGTACTCTCCTCTCCATAACTGAAGACAGGAGCAGGGAGGGTCCTTTGTTCCAATTCCTTCTATTCCATCTCTTCCTACTTCTAATACTTCTGGTCTTTTCCTGGTTGTAGATGGAAAAATTAAAAATGGTGCATGTCAAAACTTTTTGAAACCTAGGAAAGGCTTTCACCTTCCAAAAGTCTAGTATACACTTTATAATACCAATGGAAGGATTGCATTAGATGGGCATTTGACTTCCTTTTTCCCTTTGCTAATACTCATATCAGCCTGTGTATCTTTAATCATTCGGAGTATCTTTTATCATTCTGATGAGATCATAAGTTCCTTCAAAACGAATCACCATAAAAAAGACCTCCTACCACCTGTACCATTGTCCTGCATACAGCATTCATTCAACAGTGTTTATTGAATTAATTCTATACAGCAGGGACCTTAGAATGTGAGTGCTGATTACTCTCTCTTGGAGTCATGGTTCTTAGTGATTTTGGGGGAATAACCAACACCTTTGAGAGTCTGATAAAAGCCATGGGAACCTTCCAGAAAAATATACATACATAGAATAATTATGCAACCCCTGTCATAGAGTCTAGACTTTCTGACTTCCTCAAACCCAAAATAATTTTTTTTTTAATCTAAAAGAGCCCTGGCTGGTGGCACAGTGGATAAGGCACTGACCTGCAAACCCAAAGGTTGCTGGTTTGATTCCCAGTCAAGGCACATAACCAGGTTGCAAGCCAGGTCCTTAGCTGGAGGCAGGTAAAAGGCAACCATACATTGATGCCTCTCTCCCTCTCTTCCTTCCTCTCTCTCTAAAAATAATAAATAAAATCTTTTTTAAAAAATCCAAAAGATCCTTTATAGTGTGATGTGTTTAGTCTTTATCACTGTTAATCATCTGATCTCTTCATAGATACGTGTCTATATAGGCATTTGTATTGAGTTGGTCAACCATCTAGCCCTAAGGGAACCATTTCAATACTTGCATTGTTTGTTGTTGTTATTTTTACTTTAATCATAAGAATAAAGCAGAAACTGCCCATTTTTCCTCTACTAGAATTTGGAAGGCAAAATACATTCTAACGTTGTTTTTTCATTAAAGTAAGAGTTCTGATTAATCATAATCAGATATCAGGTTTCAAAAAGTTTTGACATGCACCATTTTTAATTTTCCCATCTACAAATGCATTTTTCAAATCATAATGTGCCATACCTGTAAACCTGTCTCGGACACTTTTGAGTGCTAGTCTCTTTTTAAAAATTTTATTCTAACTAAAACATATAATTAAATTCAACTCTGCACTGGTGTACATAAATTAGATTTTTCATAGAACATTTTTTCCATGAGTTTTAATACAATTGATGTTTTAATCAATGTTTATTACCTGGAAAATTTTTCATTGATGAGAATGAGTAGTGATGGCATAATTTTCATAGAAGTTTATCATAGGTTTCTTTGTATTCCTTCCCTTGTGATATTCTTTCTACTTAATAGCAGTTGGTGAAAATTTATTGCAGAAAGATTGATTAAGATGGAACTCTGTCATCTGGAACCTGAGATCTCTGAATTTGTGCCAAACTTGGGCATGGCTGGGGGGAGCTGTCCCTTTGAGAATAATTAATGATGGAATTACTGAACACAAAACAAAATTCATAGACAGCTGCAACTCCTTACCTCTACCTAGAAACTTGTTGCAATGATGATTATTTCAGTAAAACAAGATTGTGGAGATTTCCAAAAGGGTGAGATTCTAAGTGGTGTTTAGGAATCAAGTATGACAGATTTCTTTATTGATGGATGAAGTCTATTTTAAAGGCTAAAATGAGCTGATTACAACATAAAGAACCCTTCTTACACACATACAAGAAGATCTATAGGTGGTACAAGTGTTATCAATATCATTAGGGCTCTGGCTGGTAGCACAGTGGTTAAGGTGCCAGCCTGCGAACCCAAAGATCGCAGGTTCGATTCCCCAGCCAGGGCACATAACCAGCTTGCAAGCCAGGTCTCCAGTCAGGTCTGTGGCTGGAGGCAGGTGAAACGCAACCATACATTGATGTCTCTCTCCCTCTCTGCCTCTTTCCCTTCCCCTCTTTCTAAAAAATCATGAAATAAAATCTTAAAAAAAAAAAGATCATTAGGGAATGGTACTAAGGTTCTTCTGTGGATAAGGCACTATCAGAGGTCCCAGGCCTGCAAAGAATTCTACATCACTCAGTGCTCACAGCTAATTAGACTGTAACCTGAATGAGGACAGGGACTGTGTTTTTATATATGTTGGGTTTTTGTTACATTTATATATGCTCAATACTTACAGCCATGTCTGACACATAAAAGTTGCTAAATACATGTTGAACACCTGAATCAACAACCATTCAAATTGTTGGAAAGAAAAAGAGGAGTCAATGAAAGAAGGGAAGCTTCTATTTTATAATGTAGCTTTTAAAAAGAAAAATGTTCTTTTAAAACACTTATTATGTTACTTTGATACCTACAAAATGATATTATATAATAAATGTAAATTATTAAGCAAAATATTAAAATAAGCCACAGTGAAGCCGTCACCTATTCAAATAACTAGAAAATTTCCAATTTTGTGGAAAATACTTAGGTACTTCCCACTGTCAGTCTAGGTCTGCCATCTTATGGATCCTAAATGGTACTACCAAAATACAGGGTAGTACATCAATTAGTGTCAGGAAATGATTTTTGCACAGATCAAGAGAATCCTTGCTTCTGAATCTGTAGCTTATTTCCAGAGGAGTTCATACAGCATTTTGAAGTGTATTTCCTTGAATAATTCTTAATTTTAACCCTTAAGGAAAGAATCTAAGTAAATCCCACCACTTTAAATTATTTAGTGATCCCAATAAATATCCTCTAGGCACCATTTCAGGTCTTTGCTTTCGATACTGTGTGGAACCAGAGAATGGTTTTTTGAAGTGATTGTGGGTAAGTGCTTGCTGGCGTGCATATTTTATGAAAGCTGTGATCAGCTACTCGTACATGATTGTGAAATATAACAGCTTTCCTTTTTTCCTTTTATATTGCTGGAACAGGATGAGGAGAGATGATTTTCCATTGCAGCTACAAGGTGTGGAATTCACTCCTTCCATCCCCTGCTGATGCATCTTAGCGTTTATCTTTTGTTACATAAAGGATCCAAAACACGAACCTTTTGTTCACAATGAACATGGAGGAGGTTAGAAAATAGGAACCATTTTTTCAACTCTTTCAAAATTGTAATTTAAAAATATTGCAAAGGAAAGATAAAGAGAAACATATTCTGATTCTAAAGTGAATTATGGAATTTGTCTCTAATTAGACTTGGTTTTGTCCAAAACATACTCTAACAGGATTGTTCCACCTCCTTTCTCACTAGTATAATTTGAGATACTGAAGTATTATTCTAAGAATTGCATTCGATAGGCAGACTGAAACTTTATCTAGGGCAAAAATGGTAATTCTGTTTAAGGTTGCCAATTTCATGAAGCTTTTAAAGCTCTCTTTTCCCCTGGTTTTCAGTTTGCTTCAGTGTTTGTGGAGGCAACACTGGGACAAGGCTGCCCAGTGCCCCGATTTTCATCAGGATGGACCCCTGCAACTGAACCCCAATCATCAAAGAGAACTAAAGGGCACTTCCTTTCAAAGCCTTTCAGTTTCTTGGGGTCCCTTTTTGTCGACTAGAGACTTAGGATGAGATTGCCTTCTTCCCACTGCCTCCAGAAGGTTAATGCTTTTTTGATCATCCCATAGTTTAATTATCAGGTCCCCTTTCTTTAGACCCTTTTCCCAGTTTGACTAAGTTATTACGATTGACTTGATAAAAACAGTGTCAAGTATTATTCCCACATTGAGCCCAATCAGAAGACCGTGACATTCCTATTTTTCTGTTTATTTTGCTCATGCATTTTAAGAGTTTTATGCATATTTGATATGCTTTAAAATTCTGGTCAAAATGAAAGGTATTCTTTTGTCGTCTGGCTCTAAGAGTTTACGTAAAACATATTTGAAGAAAGCTTTTAGTTTTACTTTCAGTTTATTCATGTTTCAAAATTTCTAAGTCATCTGCATTTGCTTTTACTCTTAAAATATGCCGTCATTATGAAAGTAAATGACTATCCCGAGTGCTAACAATATATTTTATATAAAACGAAACCGTTCACAAAAATACATCGCTATGGGAAAGATACTTCACAAGCAAGTGTGTTGTGAGGTTCAAATTTCACTGAAAAAAGAAAAGTTTGAGCAAAAGAATGCAATTGTAATTTATTGGGTTGGTCAAAAATTTCATTAGTTTTTTTTCCCCCAATAAGATGGCTCTAGCACTTAGTTGTCTTTAAGTTCACTTGAAACAATTTTGTTAATTATATTGTGACAGCTGTCATATAAGCATGAAGTTTTTAAAAGATCAACAGCTGGTGAGTTTTTTGTGTGTAGCCATTTTAGTACTGAAGATGAAATAAAATGTGCAACATTTTCAGCATATTGTGCTTTATTATTTCAAGGAAGGTCAAAACCCAACTGAAACACACCCAAAAAAGGTTTGTGCAGTGTTAGGGGAAGGTGCTGTGACTGATCGAATGTGTCAAAAGTCTTTTGCAAGTTTCATGCTGTAGATTTTTCGCTGGACGATGCTCTACAATCCCATAGACCAGTTGAAGTTGATAGTGATCAAATTGAGACGTTGAGAACAATCAACGTTATGCTATGTGGAAGATAGCCAACGTACTCAAAAAATCCAAATCAATAATAAGTGAAAATAAAAAATGTGTCTTTTCGGAAAAAAGGACTTTTTGGCTAACCCAATAAATACATATTGAAATGTTAGTGTATAGTTATCTATTACATTTCAAAGTTTAGTTTACTTTCAGTTCTGCCACTGGAATATTCCAAAAATAAAGTCATTGCCCATTCTGTGCCTTTCCCTTAAATATGATATCACAATATTTTTCTTTAGGCAATCACTTATGGAAAAATAAGGTACCAGTGAAAATTTAAATCGAGGCAACTGGTTGTCCAGGGTCAGGTTAAAAGCAAAATCGACATCTATACCTCAAATCGTGGTAAGAAACTGCAAAGCAGAAATGAAGAGTAAGGCTTGAAAGTCTCATAGATCTGGGATCAAATTTTGATACTGTCATTCATAACCTATGTGAATTTGAGCAAGTCACTTGACCCCCTCTAACCTGTTTTTCCTCTTTTGTAAAATAGGTGTAATAGTATCAATTACTATTGATTGATACTATTAAACTTTATGTTATCAAACATAAAGGAAATGTGAAATAGCACCACACCAAAAGAAAAAATTTTTTAAAAGCTTGTTAAGCAGATTTGCCTAAAATGGAATAAGTTGGGTAGAAAAGAAGTAAACTAGATAGTTATTTCTGTGAAAATTCAAGCATAAGTTGAGGTCACTGTTGTGGATTTCGTAAGCTATATTTTTTCACTGGAAGGGAGGTTGGACCAGACATATACTCAGAGATCCCTTCTAATTCAAGAGTCTAACATTTAAAACAAGTTTAAACTAACTCTTTAAGCAATCAACCTTAGGAATTTCAGAGAGTGTGAATGGGAGGCATTTTTTGGGGGGGAGGGGGGGTCAATAATTATTCTGGAAACACATCCTAAGTTGGGGCAGTGGAGAAAAATCTGTTTCCATTTTTGCTCTCACTAAAGGCATGTTGATAGTAAAAGGGAAAATAATTGAACTACATTCTAAAAGTGCTTTATAAAAGCAATTACCCATTTAAGTTTCTCTTCTATTTCTGCTGATCTATTGCAAGTCCAGTTTAATAGAATGTGTGGGTCATTTGCTGACATTATTGGGTTCTGAGAGATCACCTTCCAGCGATGGCTACCTTTTCATTACTGGCCGTGTATGGTGCTGTGTACCTTGTAGGGTACGGGTATTGATCAAAGGTGAGGATTTTTCCATTTTAATTCCAGCAGAGGAACCCTGTGATCAGAACCCAAGGGCATGAGTGTTCCCTTTTGGGCGGGTACCAGCTATGTATCCTCTCACTGTTGCCCAGCGTACATCTCTAGTTGAAGGGGAAATATTAGAGCTACGTGACTGTGGTGTCTGTCAGGTGTGGGAGAAGCACTGTGTTAGAGTTCCCTGGGGAGGGGTCTCATCCACACAGAAGAGCAGTAACCTGGAGGTTTACTTCTGACCAGTGGCAAACTGAGCCTTAGCAACACCATGACATCGTTTAAACCATTCATCCTGGTTCCCACTTTCTCCTCCCTGGTCTTCAAGTCATAGCTTCCATTCTCAGACATTCAAGGACTTGATTTAGTATTCTCCACAGCACACCCTATCCTAAAGCTTACTTTCTGGAAAGGATGACTTATTAATATGCTCAAGCAAATTTAGGTTCATGTCTTACCTCTCTCAGGGAAATGTGCGTTTTAAACTGTTCTTATGGGATGATAGATCAGCCAACAGGCAGAGGTACCTGGGGGCCCTTCTGGAGATTAGGTCCCGTAAAACTATCTCCTAGTTTACTTTCTTTTAAAGTCTTCACCTCTAGTCTGATCTCCAACATCCACTCCCATAACAGTTTTTCTCATTCAGTCAGCAAATATTTATAGAGCTCCATATATATCATGCACTAGCCTAGGCACAAGACACACATACCACAATGAGCTAAAGGAAGTTTTGTTTCTACCCTACATCATACCTTAACATGAAATTTCAGGCAAAGCAAAAATTTAGCTGCAAGAAATGAAACCAGGATGTACTAGAATAAAGTTTTGGTGAATATTTATATATGGGGTGAAACAAAAGTAAGCTTACAGTTGTTCATGTGGAAAATATTATAATAATTAACAAATAAGTTTTGCATACTCATGACTATAAACTTATTTTTGCCTCACCCAGTATTCTTTAAGAGTGGCCTTGATTTTTTCTAAGCAAAGTCAGAAACCACAAAAAAGAATAAACTACTCTGACTAAATTATAAAAACTTCCCATGACAAGGCAATCTCATGTAAGCAAAAAGCTAAGGTGAACAACTACCTGAGAAGATATATATATATTTTTTTTAAAAAAAAAGATTTTACTTTATTATTTTTCAGAGATAGGGGAAGGGAGAGAGGGAACCACCGACCTGGCTAGAGACCTGGCTTGCAACCTAGTTACGTTGCCCTGACTGGGAATTGAACCTGCAACCTTTGGGTTCGCAGGCCGGCTCCTTATCCACTGTGCCACCAGCCAGGGCCCAAGGGAAGATATATTTTTAAATATACAATAGGCCTGTGTAACATTCTAATACATATGTATGGAGAATTCTTATAAGTAAATAAGAAAAAGACAAACTTTCCAATAGAAAAATGGGTGAAAGTCTTGCGTAAGCAATTTATGAAAGAGGAAATGCAAAGGATCACAAATATTTAAGTGTAAATTTGTATAATATTTCTGGAGCCAATATACAACATGGTGACTGTACTCTATTGTACACTTGGAAATTGCTCCCCACACGCACACATGCAAATGGTAATTACACGAAGCGCTGCAGTTGTTAACCTTCCTGTGGTAAACATTTCACAATATTGAATCATCACATTGTACGCCTTAAACTTACGCTCTTACGTGCCAGCTATCTTTCAATAAAGTGGGAAAAGAACTAGTCCCCAGATCAATAGTCCATATAGTTCATCCTTTCTTGATTCTCAATAATAGCTCGGTGCTCTCATCTACTTAGAAGCAGAACTGTATCTTCTTGCAATGTTAAGACTCAAGTTAAGCCCAGCCTGCTCCCAATCATATAATTTTGCATTTTCTGCTTGTCCTGGCCAGGTGCCAGGGCAGGCCAACTCAGGGACACAGAGAAGGACCCACCCAAAACCATAGTTCAGTTAACTAAGGGATGGCAATGCAGGCGGTAGGAATGTCTAGGTGATCTTTTTTTTTTTCTTTTAAAGATTTTATTCATTATTTTTAAAAATTTTATTTCATTGTTGTTTTATTACATCCATCCCCTTTTTCCTACCCTCTGTCCCCTTCCCCACCCACCCACTCCCCCACAAAGTCAATCCCACTTGTTGTCCCTGTCCATGGTTGTTCCATGCTAGTTCCTTTGTTTAGGTAATCTTAACAACAGTAACAATAACAGCAAAAATACCTCAAATGACTTCTCAATAAAGGGCTCTGTTGTCTGTCCCCACAGGCCATCGATGTGCTTTTTCTGTTCCTTCAATTTTTTGATTTAATCTTTATTGTATTTTTTCCCATTACCATTTAGTGCTTTTATACTCCCCTCCCCCAGCTTTATTATTATTATTTTTTAACTTTTATTTAGTTACTTTTAGAGAGATGAGGAAGGAGGAAGAAAGGGGAAGAAACATCGATGTGTGGGAGATACACTGACTGGTTGCTTCTCATGCTCCCCCAACCCGGGACCTGGCTCGCAACCCAGGCATGTGCGCTGACCAGGAATCAAACGGTGACCCTTTGGTTTGCAGGCCAGTGCTCAATCCACTGAGCCACACCAGCCACTGCCTCCCCCAATTTTTAAAACTCTGTTAAATGTCAAATGAACTGATAGGGGTCAATTGTTGATAAGCATTCAAAAGGGCTTTTTCTTATCAAATAGAGAACCTTGCTGCAAAATTATTATCTACAGCCTAAAACAGCTGGTAATCTTTTAAAAGATTTTATTCATTATTTTTAGAGAGAAGGGCAGTGAGGGAGAGAAACATCAATATATAGTTGCCTTTCACCTGCCTCCAGCTATGAACCTGGCTGGAGACCTGGCTTGCAACCTGGTTATGTGCCCTGGCTGGGAATTGAACCAGTGACACTTTGGTTCACAGGCCAGTGCTCAGTCCACTGAGCCATACCAGCCAGGGTCTAAAATAGCTGGTAATTTTGTTAGGTACCTCAACCTTCTGGTCTGCAAAGTTTATTTTTCCCTTAATTTCCCTTCAGAAGCAGGCAGCAGGGAGGTAGCTGTTGCCACGGGATACCGTGAGTGGGAAACTGATTTACCCTGCTCTTGCTAAAAAGGTCTGCTGGTTGATAGAATTGGATTCCAACTGCCAGAGCAGGTGAAAATTAGGAGGATGGCTTGGTGCAAAGTCTGCTGAATCTCTGAGCATGGCTTGCCCCAGGTCCCCTTTCCACACCAAGCAGCACGGAAGGAGAATGTCCCTGGCCCTTTCCAGGTGCCCCATTCGAGAACCCACACCCTCCCTGCCGCAGGAGCCAAGGAGGAAGGAATTTACCCTGGGTGGAAAGTTCACTGAACGAACGTGCTATGATGACTACTTGAAAATTACTTGTTCCAAAGCCCTTTAGAAACCAGTAATCCTATTAGCTTGGCTTCTGGAACAGTTACCTACCTGCCGTAAAAAGTAATTACAGCTGCCAGCCAGCAAAGAATTGCTCTCGTGTCTCAGTGAGTGTGGAATCTTCTCTGGAAGGAATTCCAGTTCCTCAAACCAGTCAGCTCAGCCCATCACCCCTGCCTTGGCGGCCAACACGTGGGGCCATCTGCCCAAACCAGTGAAGAAGGGAGAAAGGGGTGGGGCAGTTCCAACTGCTGGAAACAAGGGAGGACAGGGACTACTGAAGTTGATCAGCTGAAGAACTTTTTATTTATTTACTTAAGATTTTATTCTTTGTTTTTAGAGAGAGGAGAAAGGAGGGAGGAAGAAAGGGGGAGAAGCATCAAGGTATGGTTGCCTTTCACCTGCCTCCAGTGAGACCTGGCTGGAGACCTGGCTTGCAACCTGGTTATGTGTCTTGGCTGGGAATCGAACCAGCAACCCTTGGGTTTACAGGCCAGGGCTCAATCCACTGAGCCACACCAGCCAGGGTATGAAGGGCTTTTGTTCTTTTTTCACTTTTTCTTTGAAGGGCTTTTCTGAGCCACAGTAGGAATGAGCCACCCTCAAGCCTTTCCCGAAGAGAGCCTGGGCAACCTGAGCCGTGGCAGGTCAAGGACCTGGCCGCTGGCTGTGTCATAAAACCTGTGAATCTCCAGCCTTTGTCTCCCATTCTTTGCGAGTCGCACCCCATTTAAAGGGGAGTCTGGAGGACAGGAATCCCCACTCCAGTAGCTGGGGACCAAGGTCATGGGGTGTCAAAGTAGATCTTTCCAAAGGAAATCAATGGGAAAGGTTTGGCAAGGACCAGAGTCGACTTGTAAAGGGAAAATGTTGCAGGAAGTTGGAGCAATGCCTTTCTGATTAATAATATTCGAAAGCCCCAGCTGCTGCTCAGGACTCTTGAAGGACCTCGCTTCACCTCCTGAAATGCCAGCTCTACCTTGGTTGTTATCCCCATGAGCCTCACAGCTGTAACTGGGGTACGGTGGAGCCTACCCTGGGGGGAGCAGATCAGGGTTCCGGCCCAGCCACACCATGACCAGCTGCACGGCTTTGGGCCAGCCCTTGGGTTTTCCAGGCCCCGTATTTGTCACGTGTAAAACGAGAGGGGATGTTATCGCGGAGGGCTCTCCTCCTCGGAAATTCTCCGCTAGATTTGGGACGTAGGTGGGCTGCATGGTCCGAGTACTGGTGGGACGCTGCAGGCAGCCAGCTGGAGGATGAGGATGCAGGGATTCTCCAAAGCCTAACTGAAAGGTTTTTAAAGGGTTCTTGCGTGTGTGGAGGTCCGCAGGGCACGGTGAAGCCCTGGGGGAAATTTACACAAAAATGGCCGCAGATTTGGAAGGCAGTAGATTGTCGGGCAGAGACTTGGCACCACGGTAACTTGTGTGCCCAGAGACCGAGGCCTGCTGCAAGTGACCAGACTTGCTGCGCCTTGGTTCATCCATTACCCTCTGCAAATGAGGAAGATGAAGCATGGCAGGAATGTTATATTGGTGAGCATTGCTGGTGCTGAGCTACACGCTTCTTGCTTGGCCTTCCACCCATAACAGCTAATTTGGCACCTCAGTTGCCTATGAAAATAACAGACCGTAGCCTGGTTAGGTATATGTGCACCAGCCCCTGTTTTTTGTTCTCTCTTTAACTCCAAGTTCAATATTAGCATTGACTCATCATGTTAAAACACCTAACTGTGCACACCTTTACTACTTAGACCAGCAATATCAGTTTGAATGTGTTGCTTAGAAGACATGAATTCTTTCCTAAATAATTATTCCTGGGGTAGGTGACTAAGTAACAGTAGATAAGCAAATGCCTAGGATAATTATTTACAAATTATTAATTCAAAGTGTATTTTCTTTTACTCCACTTCAGATTAACTTTATGATCATATCTATGAAAAACGTCAACAGAAAGGCGCATATTTAATGAGCCCCCATTAAGGATTGTCCTTTGACTTTTGGTGCACTACTTACAACTGCTGATCAATTATAATGCTTTTATAAATAGCCATTTTTGATACAAGGACTAGGGAAATAATGCACTTATTTTTTACCAAGCATTTTGTTCAAAATATTTGGCGGGCAGGCTTGACCTTATGAAGCTCCTTGTACTACCCACCAGACAGGGTTTGTTTCCAGCGTACAATAACACCCACATTCATTCTGTAAGCAGGGCAGTGATGCTCTTGGCCTAGCGCTGGGCCAGGCACCGAAGTGCTGTAGAATTGCAAACAAACACTTGACTGCTTTTTGCTTTTATTTCCCTTGGAGAGCTCTTTTCATTCTCAAGCTTGGAATGTTGGAGAGCTTGTCCCATTTTTTCAAGAGTTTCAACTCTAGGCAGACAGCTCTCGAGTCTGCATTTTCAGCCCTGTACCCCTCCAGGCCCACACTCCTCCCAGGTAGATACTCCACCATCTGAAAGCAAAGTCTGTCTCTGGGTTCGTCTCAGTCGGAAGGCTTCTTTTGCTGGGCCTTGAGGTGTGGGGTGTGGGTGGGTGTGGGGAGGGGGGCAGGGGGCACATTCTAGGCAGGAGAGCAGCTCATGGAAAGCCACTGTCAGGCTCCCGCAGGCACTTCCAACTCGGAGGTGTGGGAGGAAACCGAAGCCGTTAGAACTTGTGTTTGGTTGACGGAACAGTGGCCTGGTGTCGGGGATGGACGGAGCCTGGGGGCTGTGGGATCAGCCACTGGGCCATGGGAATATTGCAAGTATAGCATTATGGCAGTATTGTTGATCAAAATCACAGACCATTTGGATCCTTTTGGAGGAGGAGAGGGCCATGGAGGGAATAGAATGAATGCTTGGGTACCTTCTCCCCAGAAAAATATGTACACATATACCCAGGGTTATGGGGGGGTCTCAGGGGGTGAGGAAATAAATGGATTTGGGGTTCCCAAAGGAGACAGGAATATTTGCACAGTGTAACTGATAGGCATCAATCAGGGACTTGGAAAAGGAAGCCGTTTAGGAAAGAGGGGAACAGGTTTAGTTTCATAGAGCGGGCCATGGAGATGTGCTTTTGGCAGAGGGACAGGCGTCTGCAGCTGTGAGGAGAGACCTGCACGCATGGCTGGAGGGGGATCTGAGTCATTCGATTCCATCTCAAGAGTTTACCTTATGGGAAGGAAGGGGCTCCCTGGGTTCACACACACACACACACACACACACACACACAAAGTGGAAGGTAGTCAGGTATTTCTTAATATAAATAATGGAGATATAACTATGCAGGCGATAGTCCTACAAGAGTTTGGGATTGCTGTTGGAAAAACCATACATGAAAAAAATAGGAGAGTATAAGGTGGGAGGTGTATAAGGAGAGAAATGGTACTGGGAAAAATACAATAAAAAATAATAAAGATAACCTGAAAGCAGAGAATATCCCTGAATTACCAGGGTGTTTCTGGGCAGTGTGATTTATTCGACAAAACAATTGTGGCCGTTTCAGAGGCCCTAAGTAGTCTCTACTTCCCAGGGGCTACATAACTTTTTAGGGGCTCATTCAGGTAGTTAATAGCACAGCATGCCTAAAAGACCACCACTCCCCAGAACTTGCAGCTACTGGAACACTGTTGCTTATTTATTTTTATAGTACTTGTCCTTTATCAGAAAACATCAGATGATAAGAGAGGGGCTCAAGCCAAGAATTCCAGTGTCTGGTCCCTATTAGCTGATAAACCACTTGACTGGGTGAATCACTCCCTGTGTTGTCTTCTCTGGTTTTTGGAAGGAGAAGGTCCCTTCCATCCACATTTTCCCTCTGCACCGAGGAAGGACCAGACAGCAACCCTTGAGGTCTTCGGAAGTGTTGAAGCAAAAGAAGATTTTTCTCTTCAGAAGCAGGAAGACAGGGTTAAGACGAAGAGAAGTCAACCTGGGCGTCAGGTTCAAGGGTTTCAGAACAGGCTGGGAAACAAGTAGTGAGGAGTCAGGCCAGACAGATGCTTGTATGACAGACGAGTGGATTGGGACCATCCCTGTGACCCAGGAGGCCGTGGCACCTGTTCTGATTGAGGGTGACCAAAGGGGTGAGCATAGATCAGCCAAGTAAGATATGCCAGAAACGACTAATTAGGAAAATTCCAGAAACCCAAGGTTCTATTGTATCGCAAAGGACTCAGAAATGCTTATTAGTCACACAGCTACGACCCCCACCCCCACCCCCACCCCACCCCACCCCCGCCGCCTGCTGTCTCAAGCACGGCTTCCTCCTGGTGTTCCGTGTGGTCCAGTTCCAGCCTAAGTGGCCGGCGGGCCCCCCAGGCTCTGGTGGGTGCGGTTAGCAATGCAGCATGTAGTCACCAGGCCTAATTCTTCCTGTGGGGGTAAGAGGTCTATCCTTCCTGCCTTCATCCTCAAGCCAAGCAGAAAGCTTCCCCTCTCTATGGCTCGTCTGAAGTACCTGCAGATTGAGGGTCCCAGGGCAGAGTGAGGTGAGCTGGCTGGAGGAAGCCGGGGCATGTGTTTAATTTGTTTAATTCCTCCAGCTCACTGGCTGGTGCAGACTCTGGATGTCCCGCTGAGCCCACGGCTGCCTCTGTCACGTGGCCAATAGCTTCTCACTCCCCACGGCTCTTCTCACTCCGGGAGGGTTGTGGGGGCAGGTCAGTGAGGGCCCCTCTAACCTGTCCTTGCCTGGGCCTCACCTCCCTGTGACTCCTGTGGCAGGGATGGTGCTCTCCACAGGGAGCTCCGGCTGGGAACAACGCAGGGTTTCCCGGGGATGTAGAAAACTCTGGGAGGGCTGTCATCTCTGTGTTATATCCGCCCCACCCCGCCCCTTAGAGCCCAGGGCAGTGCTAGGAATCGTGCAGTGCTCCCTGAAAGACAGAAAAAGAAATCAAACACCCGGACCCATTTACAGCTTAGTGCAAAGCATAGCGATGCAGCATGTCAGTACTTTCAAAATCTCAGCTGCCTCTTGCCATTACCTTGAGTCCTAGAGATACTTGCTTTTTAGTGCTGTGGGTGCGGTTCCCAGGTGACCCTGGGCATCCGAGTTCTGAAATGTTCACTTCTGGAAAGTGCTTTGCAAGCCCACCAACACGAAGCCCAGTGTCCCTGGTTGGCTTATCCAGGATGCTAATTTAACCTTCTGCCTTTATTACATGATCCCATTTAAAAGAAAAACTCCCTGGCACTGTTCATCTGATTGCTTAAGTTCTCATTCCATGATGTATGAAGTTTTACAGTAATCGAAAAAAAGTAATGAATAATACCCCAGGCAGTAAACAAATCACAAAGTTCATTAATTTAAAGTACTGAACATCAATTTGTAGAACACTATACAGCCCAGTGCAAAATAATGTTACCTACAGGGTAAGAATGGGAAAGTGGGAATTCATTTTATTTTAATTTTTAATGCACTTTTGAATGCTCAAAAAGATATTAAATATTAACATAATTTAATATATACACTGGCATTTATTAAACCACTGATTCATGAACAAATTAAGCATCATGTATTTTTTAAGTATGAAAGAGTCAATAGTGGTAATTAACTGGAATATCAGAGGAAGCCATTAGCAACCTATTCTGCAGAATCCCCCACGGGGTACGCAGCCCACTTGCTGAAGGGTTATGAAAAGCTGCAGTCAGCTGATGATCTCAAGAGACGCTGAAAGACATCACACTTCTCCTCCTTCTGCTGAATCAGTGAGCAGAACATTTGAAGACAGTAACAAACGAGGAGATGAATCCCATCTCTGATGCCACCTGTCCATCTAACAGGGAGAGATGTGTTTCTCGTTTTAGGCAAATCAAGCTGCATTGTGAAGTTCTGCCTATGACAGAAGCGTCACTAATGAGGCAGAAGAGGGTGGCTTAGTCTGGATGACTGTCACCGCTCCGTGACATTTCATTGCTGAGGTCTTTGAATTTGCTGACTCGAAGTTTGATTTCTTTTTAAATGTAAAAACTAACTCAAAATAAGTAGCGACCTTAGATGATTTTTCATGAAACAAAGAGTTGTCACTCTGGGGACTGAATTAGCTGGTAAACCAGTCAGGCGCTAACCCAACATAATTCTGTTGCGTTGGTTTTTTTCCTAGTTATGAAATGGATTTATCCATGGAATTCCATTTGGTTGGTGTTGAAATTGAGCATGGGATTCTGAGCTGCTAATAAAAGAATTTTTTGGCTCTGAAATTTGTCAGTATATAGTTTTGTATTTCTCTATTCTAACAGGGCCTTTTGGCTTAAATTATCTAGTTTGACAGGCTAGAATGATCAAATTAACAAAATGATTGCCAAGTGTTCATGAAGCACACCCATAAATTCTATTGGATAATTAATATTTATATAGTTTACAATTTCCCTTCAAATGAGGTTATGATCCCTTTGCTGGTACACTGTAGAACCATAGTTTGCAATTATTTATGCAAAAAATTAGTGATTAGGGATGGGACTTTATTTAAATAATCCTGGAAGAAACAAATTTAGGGCTGAACTGTCCTTTTGTAAATAACTTCTTTCTCCTTTATTATATAGGTAAAAATAGTCATTGTATATTATTCATTATAATGTAAAGTTGAATGTGTATATTTCCCACAATGCCACTGCCCAGATGCTACCTTGTTTATTTTGGGATGCACAAACTTTATTTTTCAAATCTACATATTTTTTCCCAAAAGTGTAGTTCTACTAAATCTGTTTTAAAACTTTTATGAAACATGTCATATATCATGGCAGCTTTCCATATTAATAAATATAAATAAATTTCATTATTTTTAAGGCTGCGTAATACTTTACTGGCTGGACCTTTAGGTTGTTTCTAATTTTTCACTATTTGTTGTGGACTGAATTGTGTTCCCTCCAAAATTCATTAAGTTGAAGCCCTCAATGTGACTGTATTTGGAGGCAGGGCCTTTAAGAGGTAGTTAAATGAGGTTGTGAGGATGAGGCTTTAATCCCATGTGACTGATAGCTCTATATATGAAGAGGACGAGACACCAGGGTAAAGCACATCTGAGCGCACAGGGAGAAGACAGCTGTCTGCAAGCCAGGAAGAAAGGTCTCAGCAGAAACTAACCCTGCTGACACCTTGATCTTGGACACCCAGCCTCCAGAACTGTGGAAGAATAAATGTCTGTTGTTTAAGTCACCCAGACTGTAATGTTTTTTGTTATGTCACCCCTAGCAGACTAACACACTACTATAAACACAATAGACACATATTTAAGGTAAATTCTTAGAAAAGGACTTGTGAGTTCAAAAGTGTTCCCTATACTTTCTGCTGTTCCTCACCCCTCCCCACCTACCTTATTTTTTCTCCTTTGACTTTTTTGACACACATTACTAAATTCCCATTCAGGAGATGTCTACCTAGGTATCTTTCTACCATCAGTGCGTAATGTCTACTTTCTGCAGCTGGAAATATACAGGTAAAAAAAAAAATCACACTTCCGCTTTTTTGAGGGAGGACTATAAGAGGAGGCAGTGAAAAGAGAGGTGCGGATGGGAATGAAGGGGGAGGAGATACACCAGCCACTCCTGCTCCACACTTAACAAGACAGGTGGTTGGTTACAAGTTTAGAGAGTTGCCAGAAAGACTAAAGTCAGCAAGATTCAGGAGTTGTTAAGTGGAGGCTGAGATCAAATCAGTTCTTAAAAGGTCACTTTCCTACTCAAAGAAAGGCACCCAGAATAGTGGGGATTTAATTACTTGCTTATTAAAAATTATAAAAATATAAAAGATTTATGCTGTTTCCTTGGTCTCTTTCATCACCAACAGAACATAAAATACATATTTCTTTGTGGAAGAACTTTAATCACAACAAAAGCTGAAAATTCTTTCAGAGTATTTGGGGAAGAAGTGTTAGTTTAAGATTAAGACACCCAAGAAAATTCATTTAACCTTTTGAACCTCTGGTTAAAATTAATTTTATCCATGGCTTTTATAAATGCCCTCAGCCTTAGAAGAGAGTAAACCTAAATGAGGTTCTTAAAGATTTTAAAGATTCTAAGTGGTAACATCCTTAAGTATTGTTGCTCACGTTAATTTCCCTACACGTTCTCAAATCCTTAGATATTTCAGACAGATTCTTGAGTGTGTGAATTGTGATTAGGTAGGTATATCAGTAGGCTAGTTTAGCTATGACTAAAGAACTATTGCTTGGGGTTGTGTCCACATATTTCCAACCTAAGACATTCTTACTCTCTCTACCCACTTAAAAAAAGTGGTGGGGGGGGGGGCAGGGCCGGGGATGCAGATCATACCACTGAAGTGATTCAGGCTCTTTTATCTTCTTGCCGGTATCTCTGGTTTCCAAAGGCACATTTTCTCTCTCTTACTTCCAGGGATTACCAGAAAATTCTTTGAGATTGAATGCATTGATAGAACCAGTTTCTCCAGTTTGCCTGGGTTGGTGAGGATTCTTTCCTCCTTAAAATGAGAGGAATTTGCTTTTACATGTTCTGGTAAAACATGTAAAAGTCTCGCTCATCACTGAAACTCGTTGGAACACCTCCAGCCTCTAGGAGGAAGACCTTGAGTGTGGCAATGGTGTCATTTTCCCATTCATTCACGTTGTCATTCTGTATTATTTGGGACTCCTGGTTGTAAACGACAGAAAGTCAGCTTGAATCTGTGTAGCTGAAATGGGGGATGTACCGTCAGGGCAACCAGCTGTCTCCCAGAATCCAAGCCTAGGAGTGAGGCTCCAGGGACGATCAGAATTAGAGTTCCAAAATCTCTGGGACCCTCTTCTCCAACTGACCTTTGTTTTCATACTTTTCCCTCCTCCGGCAGGTTTCCTCCTCCCCTCCGCCAGCTCCTGGGTTATTACATCTTGCAGTCCAGACATACAAAGACATACTGGTGATCTTTCTCAGTCATAGTTTCAGAACTCCTAGAAGAGAAGATTTCTTGGTCTGGCCTGGGCCAGAGCTGGGTTGAGCACCTACCACCTGAAAACTTAGCCACGTTGAGGCATGTACTTACTCTGACCCTCCAACTAGATGGGGCCTGGACAGTGTGGCCACACTGGACTAACATGACCACTTGCAAATTCAGAAAACAGGGTGCTCATTAAGCAAAACAAAAGGTGCTCATTGCCACTCTTTTTCCCCATAATATCCTTCTGCAAAAATAAATGGGGATTATATAGGTGCTCTTTTGCCAACAAGCAAGTACTGAGCACCTAAACCATCTTGCGTCTAACTGCATCTTCACAATGCTTTTGTTCTTATTTCGTTCTCTATGACATGGTTTAAAAGCCTTTTTTCCTATAGTTTTCAGCCCCTATTCATGCCGACCTCTGTTTCATTCTTCTTGGCCAGCCTGGCTGCTTAGTTTACTGAGATCAAGACTGTCCATCATCACTTATCCAGCTCCTCTGCTACTAAAATAAAGCCCCTTCTCACACATCTCTCCTGCACATTTTTTCCTTTGCCCCCTTTCCTTCATGCAGTTTTTCTTCCTTCAGTTTCAGAGAAAATATTCATTCTTGTCCATATGTGGAGGTGATCAAAATCCGTGAGAGAGATGCATGCTAAAGGAGAATACCCTAAAAATTGAGATAGATGCAAGAATAGCAATTTACCAGTATAGATGAGTGATCTTGCCACATTAAAAGCTGTTGAGTAGTGTGTTCTCTTCCTTTAGTCAAGTCACATACAAAACCTGGTCATAGTTTGAAACCATTTGTGGTTTATTCTAAGAAATCCCCATCTAACGCTAAAGATCTTTGAACTCCCAGGGATTCAAAAATGTATTTTCATGTATTTCTTTTCACCTGCAAATACTACAGTATGTATTTCTAATATATAAGAACTTTAAAAAGTAACCTAATTGCCATTAGTTCATCCAACAGAATTAAGAATTACCTGATGTCATCTAATACTAGTTTACCTTTTATTTCTCCATTTGCCCCCAAAAGTTCTTCTTACAATTTGTCCAATCAGAGTCATAATGAGGCCATATACTGTATTGCATTTGATCTCCAAAGTCTTTTTATCTATTGCAATCTTCCATACCATTACGCCATTGATTTGTTGAAAAAAACTGTTTGCTTTTTTTCCTTTTAAGATATAATTTTCCATATTCTGGATTTGGATAATTGCTTCTAGGTATGAAATCTTTAAATTGTTTTCTTATCTCCCGTATTTCTATAAGACTTGATGATGATGATGATGATTTATTTATTTTATTTATTTATTAAGAATCCTTCACAGGCTGGTAAATATACTTTCTAACTAGCAAACAACTTGAACTTGATAGGACCTTGCAATCTTTTTTGTTGTTCCTATAATATTTAAAATGGTGAACTGATGGAAATTTGAATATCCTACATGGCGGCCACAACTCACATAATAGTTAACTTCTATGAAGTGCCTTCCAAGCGCTAAGCACTTAACCTATAAAATCATTCAATCTGATAACCGTTTTGCAGATGAGGAAACTAGAACCTAGACAGTTTTATTAAATGAACCTAGTTAGTAAGTGAAGGTGTGGTGGAATTGGAATTTCAGCTTCCTAGCACTTCCGGCTCTGAGTAAGTCCATCTCTGTCTGCATCTTTACGGATGCTCACCGAAGCCTGAAGGTGTCAACTACGGACGCGGAAGTTGACCTGCCCTGTCAAGCCCCGCCGGGGCCTGGGGTCAACAAGTGTGAGAGCCGGAAAACTACACTTCCCAGAGTGCACCGCGACAGCGAAGGTCCCACTACCGACGTCCCCTCATCGGCGCCATTTTTGTAGCGGGGAAGGGCGGTGCGGCCTGTGATCATGGCGCTGTTCCCGGCCTTTGCGGGTGTTAGTGAGGCTTCCGATAGCGGGAGCTCCAGGAAAGGTAAGCACACAAGAGGGATGAAGAAGGCACTCGGCGGGCTGAAGACGTCGGTCCTTGCTTGGGATTTGTTTATCCTCTTGTGTCCCAGAGTTCTCCGCGGCGCTGCAAAGCCTTCTGGGAAGGGATCCTGGCCTCTTACCGGCTTTTTGGGACTGAAGTTGTCGAGTTACGAAGGAGAGAGATGTAGGGGGAACCCGGAGTCATTCTTTTAGGAGCCTAAGTTATTTCACGTCCATAAACTGGGAATAATGCTACTTCGCATCTCAAGTAGACTCCTGATGCAAGTGCTGGGTGCTCTTAATGCCCCCTTTCCTATTTATTGCTGAAACGTTGGTAGGGTTCAGGTCTTCAGGCTGATCTAGGTAGAGCCTGTCCAGTTTTTCTCCAGACACGCACAGCCGCTGGGAATAAGAACGAACACGTGTTTATTGAGACCCTACCGTCTGCCGGGTGATGGCATTCCGGATTTTGTTGAAGCCTTAAAAGTCCCCAGGGTTATCTTGCTACATATTGCAGCTCAGGCATGCCTCGTGGGTGGGGCGGGTTTGGTTCCAGACCCGGCGGTTCGGCGAGCTGTGATCTCGGTGCTAGTGGAGGGTCTGCGTCTGTGGGCAGACACAGCCCCCCGCAAGGCACGACGAGGCGCAGCGCAGCGGGAGGGGCCCCTGCGGGGAACGGCAACTTAAGGGGACTCGAGCCGGGCACGGGCGTGGCAGCGCCCAGGTGTGCCTGACACCTCATTTATCGCCTCTCGGGTAGCCTATTTTTTGGTAACACTTAACCGCAATTGTGATTTTTCTTATATAGTGTAATTTTGGCCACCCAGTACTGATGGTACATTCCGTGTGGTCAGGGCCACTGTGTCTGTTCACTGTAGCCTACTTAGCTCCTCCCAGGGGCCCACCATACAGGTGTCCGCTAAGTATGTGCTGAACGTACTATAGTAGGCACCGAACCGGACATAATAGTACAGGATAGGACGATAGAGAGGTCGCAGGTGACCTAGAGGAATAACGACTTCGATGGGAGGCTCATATAAGGCTTTACGGTAGCCCCCGTATAACACGGTTGTGAGATTCCTAAAAGATGCCGTGTTATGTGAACCCGTGTTATACGAAACAAAGAACTAGTACAAAAATAGGGGTTATTTTCCAAAAATTAAAAAATATATACTATTATAGTTTTATAATTAAGAGAAATATACTTATTAAAGCAATTTGCACCAAAAGTATAGCATTAGTAGGTATAATAATGTTTTCTTCATCATCACTACTAAGCACCATTAGCCGAGGGTGTTTTTTGACAAGGTATCTTCATCCTCTGAACTTTCTTCAGCATTATCTTGACTTCTCTCCTGTGCTTTGTCAAAAAATCTGTTACTGTAGATTGTTTGCTTTTAGCTGAAATCTGATACGACATCCACACTCAAATGAAAAATGTCAAATGAAGTATCTTTTGCTTTTAAAAGCTCTACTCTGCTCCATGTTGTTTGGGGATTTCTCTTAATTCTCAAACCGTGTTAGTGTGAAACTGTGTTAGAGCGAAACCGTATTTTAGGATGCCATGTTGTACAAGGGTTTTCCCCAGTTCTCAAACCATGTTAGAGTAATACCCTGTGATAGAAGTGCCATGTTGTAGTAGATAGGAACTGACTTTAGGGATGGGCCTTCAACGGGGTGGGAGTTGGACAGGTAGAGAGAGCGGAAGGGCACTGCAGGGCTGTCAGGGGTGAGCAGGAAGGGGAGCGGGAGACCTGCGCAGAGAACTGCAGATAGTTCTACGTGTCTGGAAATGGAGAGGCATGAAGGGGAGCCTTGGGAAACGAGGCTGGGATGCGTGGAGAGGAAGGTAGTGACTTGAATAACAGGCCAGGGGTTTATTCTTTGGAATGTTGAAGTGGAAGGTTTGTAAGGGGGTGTTGTTCTTGTCCTTTAGCTTAACCAGCATTTATTGGACATCTGGGTATCCAGCATCAGGATAATGTTTGTCCAAGTGCTGTTTGTGAAGTACTGTATTTTAAAATTTTTAGGTACATTATTACTCATAATGAAATAAACTATAATTTTTTTTTTTTTACTCAAGAAATGTTTATTCAATGCTTATTGAATAAATGAATTAATAAAAGACTTCCCTCAGTAAGAAATTAGGCTCAGGTCATAAGATAGGAAAATGAAAAATACCTTTCAATTATGTCTCCATCACTAAAAAGAAGAAAACATTTTTCTTCAAGTCCTTACAAGTATAAATTATTGTGGACTGTAAATCACTTTGTGTTCATTGGTGAAAATATTTCTTTCTTTTTTTTTTTTTTATGCAAGTGGGTTTTTTTTTTTTTACATCCATCCCCTTTTTGCTACCCTCTGTCCCCCTCCCCACCCACCCATTCCCCCCAAAGTCAATCCCACCTGTTGTCCATGTTCATGGTTCCTTTATACTAGGTTCTTGTCTAAGCTGCTCGCCTTCTTTGCCTCTACCTTCTCCTCCCCCCATAAACTATAATTCTTTAATATGATCTCATTGTCGGTCACTGTTCAAGTTTCCCAACTTATCTTTAAAATGGCCTTTTACACTTGGTTTGTTTAAGTCAGGATCCAAAAAAGATCCAACATTGTGTTTGGGGATGTGTCTCTCAGGTCTCTTTAAAATATAAAAGTTTCTTCCTCCCCATCATTTATGCCTGTGATATATTTGTTGTGGCAACTGAGTCATTTGTCTTATACACATTTCCCACCAAATCCTCACAGTGTCATTTAATATGCTTCTCTATCCCAGTACTTCCTGTAAACTAGTAATGAGATCTAGAGAGTTAATAAGATTCAGGCATAATTTTATTTTTTTTTACTTGAAAATCGCATTGGGGGCGCTCTGCACTTGGTGTAGAATCAAATCAGGGGGATCTGCTATCTAGTTTTCTCTCCCTTAATGATGTGAAGATCTATCAAGTTTAGTTTTAGCGTTTTTTTAAAATTTTATTTCATTATTTTCAGAGAGGAGGGCAGGGAGGGAGGAAGAAACGTAGAGAAGCATCAGTGTATGGTTGCCTTTCACCTGCCTCCAGCCATGGACCTGGCAGGAGACCTGGCTTGCAACCTGGCCATGTGCCCTGGCTGGGAATTGAACCATTGACCTTTGGGTTTGCAGGCTGGCGCCTATCCCCTGAACCATGCCAGCCAGGGCTCAATTTTATTTTTTTGTAAATCACCCCCCACCCCAAGAACCCTTATGGCAAAGCTGTAATTGCATCCTTAAGAACCCTTTCTTATACTGTCTGAAAGACTTTCAAGAGTAACATGCTTTATTTATTACTTTTTAACATTTTTATTATTATTTTTTGACATTTCTATTTATCTTTCCTTCAAGCTGTCATCAGGATCTAGAATCTTTGTGTAGAAATGTATGAGAATTTTTTGAGAGTATCTCTTCTTGCATATTGCTTCATCTTTTCCCACTTTTCCCCCCAAATTGGGTTTTTATCAAACCCATTATTGTGGAAATAATTGTGATCTCAGAGAGCAACAGGAACTATTTTCACATGCTTCTTGCCAGGAATTAGGCCCAAGGGAAGGGAACCAACTTCAGAAGGAAAAGAGACAGTAGAAGAAAGATGGTGTAAATAGTTGTTTAGCCATTACCTTACAAATCACTTAATCCCACTGAGCCTTAGTTTCCTCTTCTATACAGTAGAGATCATAATACCTCCCATTAAAGGTTTGCTGTGAGGATTAAAAGGTATAAGGATATAAAGTGTTTAACCTATTGTAGGCACTTAATAAATTAGAATCCCTCTCTTTCCCTTTTTCCTGTGCTTCTTAATATATTTTCCTCCTTAGGGATTTTCCTTCCTCCCCTCTTTTCCAGAAATATTTATTAAACTCCTACTAATCCAGACTTTGATTCCACTGCAGGGGGTAGAGCAGTGAATAAAACTAAGTACCTGTCATCAGGGCCTAGAATACAGAATATATAAAGAACTCTTACAACTCAATAATAAAGAGACAATCCAATTAAGAAACGGCCAAAGGATTTGAATAGCTATTTCTATTCCAGTCTGAATGGCCAATAAATACATGGAAAGTTGCTCGACACCAGTAGTCACCAGGAAATAAAAATCAAAACTACACAGAGAAAACACATCACTCCCACTCAGATGACTATAATATAAAAGACAGACATGAACATCTGGCAAGGATGTAGAGAAATTGTTAATGGGAATGTAAAATGGTGCATCCTCAAAATGCTACAGTTACCCAGCAGTTCTGCTCCTAGATATCTGCCCAAGAGAAAGGAAGACACATTGACATAAAAAACTGCAAACCCTGGCTGGTGGTACAATGGATAAGGTGCTGGCCTGCAACCCCAAACCCCAAAGGTCGCAGGTTCAATTCCCAGCCAGGGCACATAACCAGGTTGCAAGCCAGGTCTCCAGCTAGGTCCCTGCCTGGAGGCAGGTGAAAGGCAACCATACATTGATGTTTCTCTCCCTCTCTGCCTCTCATCCTTCCCCTCTCTCTGAGAATAATAAAATAAAATCTTAAAAAAAACCCAAAACATTAAAAAATAATAATAATAACTGCACATGAATGTTGATAGCAATATTATTCATAATAATCTCAAAGTGGGAAACCCCAAGTGTCCATTAACTGATGAATGGATGAAATGTGATATAATCCATGAAATACTATTCTGCAACAAAAGGGAATAAAGTAGTGATACATGCTAATAGCATGGATGAACCTTGAAAACATAAGTGAAAGAAGCCAGTTACAAAAGACCATATATTCTACAATCTTGTTTTTATTAAATGTCCAAAATAGGCAGATTTAGAGAGGAAAAAGGATTAGTGGTTGCTTAAGGCTAGGAGAGGAGGAGATGGGTGACGGAGGGTGACTGCTGATAGGTGTGATGTTTTTGGGGATGATGAGAATGTTCTAAAATGATTTTATGGTGATATTGCACCATATTCCAAGTATTCTAAAAGCTTGTGAATTATACTTTATGTGGTTGAACCTTACGGTATATAAGTTATGTCCCAGTACAACTGTTAAAAAAATCTTTTTACCCTTTTCTAACTGCAGCCTTTTCATGGGTTCTTCTCCTCAGCATACGAATCTGTTGTGGCCACCCATCCTAAAGCGAAATGGGATGAATAAACCCCTCTTGAGCCACCTTGCTGCTACTGTCCCGTGCTTTTTCCTTTTCTCCTTAGCTGAGACCCCTACAAGTTAGAAAATAAGTCATTTAGAAATGGTTCAGGAGAGTATTATGCTTAGTGAAATAAGCCAGTCAGTGAAAGACAAATATCATATGATCCCACCCATTACAGGACACTAATGAACAAAACAAACAAACAAGCAAAATAGAAGCAGAGGCACGGAAACAAGGAGCGGACTGCCGGTGTGTAGAGGGGATGGGGCAGGGGGAGAAAGAGGCAAAGAAAGGGAACAGTTTAGTCAAGGAGCTACTATAAATGACCCATGGGCGTGGACAACAGGAAGTGGGGAGTGACTGAGGGAGAGGGATGGGGAGGGTGGGGCAGGGGAGCAATGGGGGAAAATGGCACAAATGTTTTAGAACAATAATTTTTTTCAATAATAAAAGTAAAAGTTAATGTTGGATAGAAAAAGAAAGAAATGGTTCATTGTAGAAGCATTAGAAAATAATGGATAAGCAGAAAAAAATTTCTGACATTTAATCTCACCACTCAGAGACAATCATTGTTAATATCTTATATAATTTTAGCAAAATTAGAAAAAGCTGTTAGAAAAGCTGACACCTTGTGTTTTTATTCTCAAAGAGGAGTACTGTTTGTTATAAGGGAAGATTTCTGTTAAGTTACTTAACTAACATGGGACATTGGAATAATCTTTCAAAAGAAAAATATTTTAATCTTCTGTAATAATGTTAAGCATGGTGGGCTTTTATGCATGGTTTGATTTTTAACTTTTTGGAATTGCCTACATCAAGTTGGAGGTCATTGAAACCTAATGCTTCGAAGCCTTCATGCTCATTAGCCTGTGGGTACACTGTGTGTCGCCTGTTCCCTGTTAGGCCACACTTGTTACATGGCTTGGCTTAAGCCCCGGCCTGATGGCACAGAGGATTTCAGTCAAATATTTTAGAGTGTTTTTAAAGCCCCGTGCCCTGTGCCCTGTGAAATAAGAATTTCACGGCTTCCTTTTCGGCCCCTGTAGACTGTTGTAAATGTTTGGCTGACATTGGCTGTGAATTAGGACCTCAGCGGGTAAGGTGCATTTCCTGCTTCAGTAACCGTACTGAGCCCACTTCATCCATCTTTTCTCCCTTTTTGCATGTGCAGCGTTGGATTGGCTGAGCAACCCAAGCTTTTGTGTTGGATCCGTGACAACTCCGAGCCAGCAAACTGAAGAGGCCACAGCTCTGGTTTCTGAAGCGTCCCCGCTGACGAGGTGGTATTTTTGATGCAGTCTTTGTCGGTGCTCATCTGTGGCTTAGCTTGAACAGTGCCAACCCCGTGATAAAAAAGCGAAGTAAAACTCAGAAAGTAATGAGGCGGTCTTGGACTGTTTTCCCTTACCTCGCCCATGCAGATTAGTCTTTTTCCCCTTTGTATTGCAGTGGTAACTGTGATGTAGTTACCGCCAGGAATTAGGCCGAAAGGGAAGTGGCGTTGCTGTGATTCAGAAGCTACTTTACTGACCCCGTTAGTCACCTTTAGAATATTAATAAACATGAAATTCAGATAGTTGTTTAGCTGCATCTCCAACACATATGTAAAAATAGAAGGAGCTTGCGTAATGTTATGTGGGGAAGGGGAAAATCCCCTTTCCCTCCTCTGGTTCTTTTTGGCTGGCCAAATAATAAATCAACAGGAGGCAGAGTGACAAGAGAAAATCAAAGTTAATATCATGCATACGGGAACCCCATATACAGGAGGGAGACAGAGACCCTGGCCACGTGAGGGGTTCAGAGGTAGCAAGGGGAATTGAGGTACGTAAGGCATCCTGAGGACATCCTGAGTGAGGGGCAAGGTGAGGCTCCTTCGGGACTGGAAAGCTCATTGCAGGATGATCAGAGGAGCAGAGGCTTGAGTGAGTAGAAATTTGCCCCGCCCTCTAAATAGGTCAAAAGAAGTTACCTCTGATAATCTCTCATTGGCAAGGCCTCTAATTCAAATTCTTTTAAGTAGTTAAGGGAGAAGGAGAACTTGTTCCTGAGCGGGAAGCTAAAAATTGCCTTTAGCTCAAAGTAATCTGTGTACCATTGAGACACATCCTGGGTTTAGCACCATAACATGTGAGAAAGTCTCATGAAAACTGTGGGGCAGCAAAACGGTATCCATTTCTATCCAGCTTTGAAAGAGCTCTGTTGTAGGTCATTGAACTGAGAAATGTGCTCTCTTGCCAATATAGGCTGGATGGTCCATTAATATAATGAATCCCAGGAAGCCATGTCCTCTAAAAGCAGATGAAGCCTTGGAAATTGAGAACAGCTAATGCACGAGAGGGATTTGGGTCTAGGTATTTCAGTGATGATGAAGAGCTCATAAAACCTTTGAAAACAGACTAGCTTGTGTTTTATTTTTTGTTTGTTTTTGTTTGTTATTAAGAACATGCTGGTGTAATATTTAGGATTGGAAAGAAATTTTATAATGTTGCTTTAAAAAATACTATTCAGTTGACCAGGATACAAAATTAATATCCAGGAATTAGTTGGATTTTTATATGCCAATGAAAAGAAGGGAAAGTTAAGAAAATAATCCTATTCACAATTGCTTCAAAAAGAGTAACATACCTAGGAATAAACCTAACCAAGGATGTAAAAGACCTGTACATGGAAAATTATAAGACACTGAAGAAAGAAAATGAAGATACAAGTAAGTGGAAGCATGTATCATGTTCATGGAGAGGAAGAATTAACATCATTAAAATGTCCAAGATACCCAAAACAACCTATAGAGCCAACATAATTCCTATCAAGATTCCAATGACTCATTTCACAGAACTAGATCAAGTATTTCAAAAATTTATATGAAACCACAAAAGGCCTCACATAGCAACAGTGATCCTGAGAAGGAAGAATAAAATTGGAGGAATCATGCTACCTAATATCAAACTATATACAAGGCTATAGTAATCAAAACATCCTGATACCGGCATAAAAACAGACACAAAACTCAATGGAACAGAATAGAGAGCCCAGAAATAAACTCACACCTTTATAGTCAATTAATATTCTACAGAGAAAGCAAGCACATACAGTGGGCTAAAGATGGTTTATTCAATAAATGGTGTTGGGAAAATTGGACAGATACAAGCAGAAAAATGAAACTAGACCACTTTCTGATACCACACACAAGAAGGAGTTCAAAATGGATCAAAGACTTAAATAATTAAACCTAAAACCATAGAAATCCTAGAAGAAAAAACATAAACAGCAAAATCTCGGATTTTGCTTACAGAAAATTTTTATCAGATATATCTCCCTAGTTAAGGGAAACAAAAGAAAAAATAAATTTGACTACATCAAGCTAAAAAGTTTTTGCACAACAAAGGAAGGCATGAACAAAATAAAAAGACAATGCACAGAATGGGAGAACATAATCACTGATATATCTGATAAGGGGTTAATATCCAACATTTATAAAGTACTTACAAAACTTAACACCAAAAAACAACCCAGTTAAAAACTGGGCAAAGGACAAGAATAATCACTTCTCCAAAGAGAACATACAGATGCCAGTAGACATATGAAAAAATTCTCAACGTCATTAATCATCAGAAAAATGCAAAATTAAAATCACAGTGAGATACTACCTCATACCTGTCAAGATGGCCATTATTAACAAGTCAACCAAAAACAAGTGCTGGCCAGGATGTGGAGAAAGGGGAACCATCTTTGCACTGTTGGTGGGAATGCAGATTGGTGCAGCCACTGTAGAAAGCAGTGTGGAAATACCTCAAAGAATTAAAAATGGATCTGCCTTTTGATCCAGCGATCCCAATTCTGGGTATATATCTGGTAGAACCCAAAACACTAATTTGAAAGAACATGAGCACCTCTGTGTTCATTGCAGCATTATTTATAATCTCCAAGATATGGAAGCAGTCCAAGTGTCCATCAGTAGATGAGTGGATAAAACATTATGGGACAGTTACACAGTGGAATACTACTCAGTCATAAAAAAGAAGAAAGTTTTACCCTTTGTAACAATATAGATGGATCTGGAGAACATCATGCTAAGTGAAATAAGCCAGTCAGAGAAAGACACACAATGTATGATTTCACTCATATCTAATGGAATCTAATGAACAAACTGAACTAACAAGCAAAACAGACAGACTCACAGATGGAGAGCAGATGACAGCTAGTGGGGGCAGGGGCGAGGGAGTGGAGGGATTGAGTAAAAAGGAAAAAGGGCTCATGGACAAGGACAACAGTGTGGTGGTTGCTAGAGGGAGGAGAGTATAAAGGGAGTAATGGTAATGGGAAAATAAGTAATAAAGATTAAATTTAAAAAATGTTTTATTTATTATTTTTAGAGAGAGGAGAAGGAAGAGAGGGAGAGAGACATCAATGTATGGTTGCCTTTCACCTGCCTCCAGCTGGGGACCTGGCTGGAGACCTGGCTTGCAACCTGGTTATGTGCCCTGGCTGGGAATCAAACCAGCGACCTTTGGGTTTGCAGGCTGGCACCTTATCCACTGTGCTACCAGCCAGAGCCATAAATAAAATATTTTAAAAAATTTTAAAAAGATCTGATCAATTATTAAATAAATAATCCAGTTCAAGAAAAAAAATACCATAATTGATAAAATAACTGTAGATTACCTACATTTAAAAATGTATGGATATGAAAGGGTAGGTTTAGAAGCTAAAGCCTATGTGAGCATTTTTAGAATTCCCTTTATATTCTTGTATATTTGTTTGATTACTTATTTACGTATTGTTTTCCCTAATTCTCTTGTGAAATTTCTAATGTTGATTTCTCAAACAGGAGTCCTCTGAAATCAGAGCCTTCAGATGAAAGTGACACCACCAGCAAGCTCAGACAAACCAGCAGAAAAAAGAAGAGAGAGAGAAAGAAGAAAAGGAAGCATCAGCACCGCAAGAAAACCAAGAGGAAACGTGGGCCGTCAAGTAGCAGTGGGTCTGAGTCAGATACTGATTCTGAAAAGGACAAACCTGCCAGAGGCACCAGAGATAGTAAAAAGGAGTCGGAGAAACCGAAGTATGTTTTCTGTTCTACAGTACTTACGGTATTTTACAATTAATCTTTAATTTTTCTCCCTTGATGACTGCCACAAGGTAGACATTTTAGTGATTATTTAACTCTACTCAAGTGAAACAGAGTCATTGAATTATCTCAACGTAAAAAATAAAAAAGAGAACTTGAACAAATTAGGGCCATGATTTTATTTGAGAAATGCTAATTAGACACAGTAATGATTGTGTAAAAATCTGATTTAGGCAAAAAATCTTTGGGAGTTTTGGAAGGTAGCGAATTTCCACCCAGCAGGCATATGGGCTAGTTCACTGTGAGGGGCTGTTGGCCTCCACACTTATAAAGAATAAGAAAAATGTCTTCCCTACATTGTGATAAAACTCCCTTTCAGTTATTCCCATTACCCCCCCCCCCACATGCTTTGGTGAATTATAGCCCTTAAAATGATCGTTACTTTTGTCCTTATTTCACGTTTGTTTGATTCTAAACAAACGTGAAATAAGAAACAAAATAGCCTCTAGGGAAGTCATCCTTCAACCACCCTGAATTAGACCCATGAGATGTACTGTCCCCCATGAACCCACTTTACTGTCACCACAGAAAGACTCAGAACTCACTGATACTTGTCAGCGTAGAAACAAGCAGTTCTTCCAGGTCACCTCCCCAGGGAGAGACTGCAGATGTTAATACCAAGCAAGTGAAACGGAAGGACAAAAACAAGGAATAAAATAGCTCTCCACCCCAGTTTTTCGCCCTTGAGAACTTCATTTCACCGTATGTTGCCCTGTTGTCAACCTTGAGCATATTGTTCAGGTCACTCTGCAGTACTCATGATAGCTTTCCCTCTGCCTGTCTCACCCCTCCTCCAGGGGGAGGCACTTTGCCAGGGGTGGGGCAGTCAGTATGTGGTGAAAAAACTTGAATTATACCTCAGTTCACTTTTTTGCTTTGTCCAGACAGTCTAGCAGAGAGAACAGTTAAGCGCCTGTCCAAGGCATACTGAAAACATTAGTGCTGTTGAGGTTTCTGCGATTCTGGGGGTTTATTTGTGTTTGTTGTGAGCTCGGGTGTCCCGTCGTCGGTGGCAGGGAGGGCTCTGTGTCCGCACGTCTGGCATCTGGGCCGTGGTGGCTCCATCAGTCTCCCGGGTCCTGTGGGAGTCGCTGCAGGCCTCCGTGGCTCAGAGGGCCCACCTGGGCCTCAGGTGCTATGCCTGTAAGTCAGACTTGCCCTTGCAGGTAAAAAAGGGCTCAAGCAAAAAGGTCTAAATTTGACTGAACTTATGTGGGCAGGGGCCATGCCCCCTTTGCAGGCCATTGCTGCCCCCAGCCTTGGCACAGGGCCTGATACATAGTAACATGCCCGGCATACACTTTTGTATGTGAATGAATGAGTGGATTATTGATATTCTTGCTTTTTGCATGTCTTCAAAGAAAAATATATTAACTGTTGTAGCTTCTGAAAACTCACTGTTAGCTGTCCTTTATTTTTATTTTTAAATTGTATTTGTTTATCTTAGAGAGAGGAGAAGAGAGGGAGAAAGAGAGGAAGAGAGACATCAGTTATTTTCAGTCCTTGCTTAACCACATCAGAGGATCTTTGCAGCCTCCCAGTAGTTTTATGGTCCAGGCAGCATTTTGAAGTTTGTTGATCTTTCAACAAGTAAACTTAAGTCTGCAGAATATCCCCAATAAGATAAAAAAATAAAATGGCTTTGTACATTCTGTTTTACTTTCTTGGTATTAATATCTGCAGTGTCTTCCTGGGAAGGTGACCTGGAAGAACTGCTTATTTCCACATTGACAAGACATTAGTGAGTTCTGAGTCTTCTGTGGTGTCAGGAAAGTGGGTTCATGGGGGACAGTACACCCAATGGGTTTCTATTTCAGGGTGGTTGAGGGCCGTGACGTTAGTTTCCTAGGGGGACTTCTGCACCTTCAGGAGCAGATCCCTCCTTGCACACGGCCCAGAGCCCCTGCTATTCCTGACCTGGGTACCCAGCAGGGCAGGGATGAGGGCTTGTTTACTCCACTGGTGGTCTGCAGCTGGCCCTGTTTTTTGTGTGTTGTTTTTATTTTCCACCCCCAGTTGGCTTTCTCTTTCTTTCTGGAATGTAGCAGTCTTCCTCCCTTCATTGCCCCTGATGGTTTTTGTTGACAGAAACCCTTCCACATTTGTCCTAAAGGGGAATGTGTTAACGTCACCATGTATTTTCACCCGAGACTGGGCAGTCAACAGATATTTATACTGAATTGCTACTCTGTGCCCCTGAGCTACCATTCTGTTGTCTTCCCAGCCACGAATGATTTAGAGGCTTCCAGAATCTTTATTTCTGTCTGAGCAGAGCTCAAAAGCAGAGGGAACTGCAGGTCATGGCTGTTGTGACCCCTTTGGCAGCTGCTGTGTCAGCAGCATTAGGAACTGATTTTCTTTAGAGGAGGAAGGATGTAATGTGCCCTCAAACCCTTTTCTCCCTCTCATTTGACTCCATTTGTGTCTGAGATGAAAGTCTGCCCACTCACAAATTGGTTCAAAGGGATAAGTCAGGGTCTGGTCTTACAGGGGGCTCTCTCTGCCCTGTACACAGAGCCCAGACCAGAAAAATGCAACTTAGATGAAGCGTAAGTAACATCTGAGGTGGAACTATTCACAGCTGTGGCTCTTGTTATTGTCATTACAGTAACCTGAGCACTTTCAAATAAGGTGAAGAGAAAGCAGCCCCTTTTTTTCTTTTTTAAAGGAAAAAAGGCTTGTGTACAAATATATTTGAAATTCAGATTACAATCATTTAAATGGAATATTTGGAAAGAAGCATCTATTCCTCAGGTTGATTTCTGAGGTGACTTCCTTTTCGGTGAAGGTCCGCTTCGGGTTGACAGTTTTCCCTCTGTATTTTGAAACTGGTTCGGAGCAGGGCATCCTCTTCTCCTCTGGGCGGCCTGGGCGGCATGGACTCCTAACGTCCTCAGCTCCCTTTCTGCTGTGTGGAGTTCCAAATGCTTAACTGCCACGTTTCTGTAAATGTCAAATATGTAACTGGAAGATTTTTAAGTGCCTCTCCCTCTTCTTTACCTTCCCTTGCTGCACAGTCAGGAAAATAGCGCCGAAGCGGATATTGGACGGCGCTTTGTTTGGCTGGAGGACGTTCAGGCTCTGACCGAAGAAACCTTCAGAATGGATAAGAAGCCAGACCCTGCTAACTGGGAGTATAAGTCCCTCTACCGCGGTGATATAGCAAGGTATCCGTCCCGGTCTTCCCCGTGTCCTCTGGTGGGCGTGGCTTCTCTCTCCCCAACTCAGCGCAGGTGCCATCCGTCTGGTCACCTCCACCCCATGTGGACTCTGCTGGGCTTTTATCCATTGCTGAGTTGTCGAGGCGTTTCTTACCTCACAGTCTAAAATGAACATTTGAGCCTTGAGATCAGGATTAATTCTGTTTATCCATGGTGCTTGGAAGAGTGCCTGGCGTAATAGGTGTTCAGTAAATATTTGTCGAATGGGTGAGTCTAAAAATACCTTGAAATAATTGTGACAATCTGGAACCCATTTGATCTAATCCACATGCCATTTAAACAAGTTGCAAAAGCCTTTTATTTATCCACCCCCAATGTGTGCCATTTAAAAAATGGCATTAAATGGCAATGACTTTTTCAAAATGTTTTCAGCATCCATCACCAGATAATCATAAAAATAGGTGATGGTATTTGCTTCAGCCATGAGTTTAAACTTTTCTCCTCATCTGTCAGTCAAAAATACTTGAATACTTATGAAACCCTTTTAGGCACTTACTGCTTTGTGAGACGCTGGTGGGAACAGGACGACAAGAATGCACGAGCTCTGTTCCCAGCAGCGTTCAGGCGACGCAAGGTCAGGGCGGAGAATCGGCAGGGGAGGCCAGGAGGAGGCCTGGAGCAGCGCTGTCACTCTTCATGGGCTGGTTACCCTTGAAAGTAAATTGCAGTTCCCATTACTTTCCACCCAGTTTTAAGCATGTTTTCACTCGTGACATTACACCTCACCACATAAGCAGTTCCAACTACAAATTTCTTTACGGTGAGTTTATGAGTTATTTTTCAGTGCATTATTATATCTGTGTACTAGCTAATAAAACTTCATGGCTGAGAATAAATGATGATCACATTTCAAATGTATTCTTAGGTCTTAAAATGATTTTAATCCTCCCTAAAATCTTGTGGGTTTTCCATGCCACCACAGCATAGTGCCACAGATGTGGTAGAAACCCAGAAACCGTGGGGAGGCCAAAAAACCCAGGTGGGGCATGGGGTCTGTGCCGTGATCCTGAGCTCACTGTTTCACAGAAGGCAGCCTGCCTTCTCCTCATGGAACACTCATTTCTTAAATGCAGGAAAGGAATCGCGGGCAGGTTCAGTGACTTCTCAAGGTCATGCAAGGCAGCGGCAGAGTTGGGGTTTGAATTTGTGTTTCTCTGGCTTCATGTGTTCTTTCCCTGTCCGCAGATGAGACAGGTTATATGGTTGGAGATTTCCTAGACTGGGAAACAGAGGCCTGGTTCTCATTCCGACTATGCCATTTAACTGGTACCATAATCCCAGGCAAGTCACCTGAGCTGTCTCAGCCTGTGTGTCTTCATTTCTAAGTTGAGAATTATTACTCTGGCCATGCCTTATGCTCAATACCAGAAATATTTGATACGGTATCAGAAATTGGTGTGCAAATATAAAGGGTTATTATTTAGAAGTAGAAGAACAAAGGAAAAAGTATGAACAATGAGTGGCTCTTGAGCCTCTGCTAACGAATGGTCCAGACCTTAGGAGAAGAGTAATTAGGGACAACTTCACTCATCTAAACTGCAGCAGTACTGCTGCGAAGGGTTCAGGGCATTGGTGTAATTACTTAGGAATTTATTCAAGCTTTCATGAGGTAAGTCTTGCCTGGGTTCGTAGCTGCCCGACTGTTAGTGTCCAGGCCTTGGAAGGTGCTGATCCCGTGGCAGCTGGAGCTGGTCAGAAGACAGTGGGAATATTGTGCCGAGTACTGAGTTATCACACCTGAGGAGGGACAGCTGTAGACCGAGAGTGTTGAGAGGGGGCAGGTAGACAGATGACTTGGTTGGCGCTGACAGGTGAGGCCTGGATGGGGCTGGTGCAGATTTGGCCCCAGCAGGAGGAGTCCCTGAGGCTGTGCTCTGCATAACTTGGGAAGGCGCACCCAGGATGAACAAATGGGCAGAAGTGCTGGGAAGTCTGATTGCCCCAGTGCAAAGTGGATCTGATAGTGTGAGTGTCCCAGCAACCAGGTGGCATGCATTCTAATATTTTGCTAAGCAAGATTAGGTCCTGGAGGTAATAGCTGAGAGAGTCAAAATACCTTTGGAAAATTCCTTAGGACTGATATACTCTCAGTAAAGTTTATGAATTATTGTTTCTTTGGTTAGACACCAAATGAAATGGTTGGCTTCTGTTTAGGAGCCACATTTTATAAAATAATAATAGTTTAAGCTTACCTACCTTTTACTATATAAATAAGGATTTTACGTGTATGAACTTTTTTGGTCATCCCAGCAATTTTGTGACATTGGAACCATTCTCATCCCCATTTTACAGCTGAGGAAATTGGGGCAGAGATTTTTTTGCTTTTTAAATAACTGGATCAGGGTCATACAGTTAGTAAATATTGGAGTTGGAATTTGGACCCAGGCCGACTGGCACTGAGAGAGGCGTGTGTGAACCGAAGTCACTGAAGGAAAGGCAGACTTGTGCCCAGCCCGGCTTACTTTGGGGTTCAGACTTCCTCTCCTCTCCTCCCCTCCCCTCTCCTTCTTTTGGTGGCCAAGTGCCTATAGCAGAAATTGTTTAAATTAAACATCCATATGATATCATTTACTGAACCTCCAAAGTGGGGGTTTCTACTTCTGGAATTATTCAAGTGAACTAATCCTTATTTATTAAGGATTTTTATAGAAAATATACCTTCATTTGGGGGTGATATTGAATTAAATTATACCTGAGGTCTGTCCAGTTACTAAGGTTCTATGATAAATGATAAATTGGCTACAACCTAAGTATCTAATAATAGGGAAATTATTAAACAAATTATGGCACACCACTTCAATGGGCCAGTTTGAAGACAATAAAAATTACATTATTTAAGACTAATGGTGTGGAGAAATGCTTAAAAATAGGGAGGAAAGCCTGAAGCTATATATCAACTATTTTAATATAAGATGTGTATATATACATATAAATCTATACATGCACACATAGCTGAAGGTAGATAATTAATAATATGGGCCAGTAATATTCTTTCTTCTATATCATTTCCATCTAATTTGTTATAAAATGCAGCTATTAAAAATCAGTTTTACAAAATTCAGAAAACGCAGTACATATTTTTTAGAGATTATATGACTATCTAAAATACTGTTCATTTTCAGTGAAAATAAAATAGTAATTAAGGAGAACAGAACCAGTTTTTTACTTAAAATTTGTTCCTTAGGGAATGGCAGGCTTAGTTAGAGCGGTTGTAGTACTGTTTTATCTGCCCCCTCTCTGTTCAAGTTGCTCTTGACTCAAATGGAATGGAGAGAGGATGAAGAGAAAGCGTTGAGACAGACAGCTCACATGCATGTGAGGCTCTTCCGCCAGCCCGGAGCTCGCTGCGTGGGTCAGGGAGCGTCTCAGGCTCCTGTCCGCAGTGGGGGGCAAAGGGGAAGACGGGCTCAGCCAGGGGCGCGGGAGGTGGGGTTGAAGGCAGAGCTTCCAGGAGGTGGCAGAAGGTGGCAGGGGATCTCTCCTGCCTGTTTCTCTCCACAGCATTTTAAGATGAAATTTTAAGAAATACAGCATAAGTTGAAAGAATTTTACAGTGAACACTTATATACCCACCATTTTACTATGCTCGCTTTATCATATGTCTGTTTGTTCATCAACACATCTTATTTTTCTTAAATTTTTATTGATTTTAGAGTGAGGAAGGGAGGAGAAACATTGATTTATTGTTCCACTTATTTATGCATTCATTGGTTGACTTTTGTATGTGCCCTGACCAGGGATTGAACCTGCAACTTTGATGTACTGATTGGGCCAGTGCTCTAACCAGCTGAGCTACCTGGCCAGGGAAACCCACCTTATTTTTTGATGTATTTCAAAGTAAGTTGCCAACATCAATGTACTATCCCTAAATACTTCAACAAGGATATATTTTTTTTCTTTTGATTTAAAATGTACATATATTGTAATATACAAATCTCCATTTGCCGAGTTTTGATAAGCATACACCTGGATAACCCAGACCTCTGTGAAAATGTCGAACATCACTGATCACTGACCCCGAAAGTTTCCTGCTGCTCCTTCCCTGTCAGTCCACACCCCACCTCCCCAGAGACCATTGCTGTTCTCATTTTTTCTGCCATCAGTTAATTCTGTCTATTCTAGAACTTCATAGAAACAGAATCACATAATGTTGTGTGCTTGGGTCTGGCTGGTTTCCTTCGCTCAGCAAGATGCTTCGAAGCCATGTCCGTGTGGACACATTTACCCCATTTGTTTCCATTCTTCTGTCGGCGGACACCTGGACTCTCTCCAGTCCACATAAAGACTAGTGCACCAGTGTTCTCGGTGGCTCTGTCCCTAACAGTCTTTGCAGGATGGTGCCCAACCAGCTGAGCCACGCTGGCCAGGGCTATGTTTAGTTTTTAAAAGAAACTGCCCGTCCTTTTCCCAAAGTGATTGTACCAGTTTAGAATCCCATCAGCAGCATATGGAGTCCTGGTTACTCCACAGATTACTCACCAACATTTGATGTCGATCTTTTTAATTTTAGCTCTTTTGGTGGGTATGCGATATCTCTTTGTGGTTTTCATGTGCATTTCCTTGATAACTAATGATGTTGAACACTTTTTCATGTGCTTATTAGCCGTTCATGTCTTCTTTTGTGATTTCAGATCTTTTGCTCATTTTTAAATTGGGTTGTTTATATAACACATACAGAAAAGTGCACAGTTTTCCTGAGCTTTTGTGCAGATACTCAGTAGTCATGCGTTTGTAACTCTGGGGACGCCTACACGTTCCATAAAAGCACTCAGAACCCAGCCTCTTTTCCTCTAGAGCAGAAAATAGCCAGATGTAATTTTATTTGACATACTTTGTTTCAGGATTAAAAAAAGAATCTTAGACCTACATGTTATCTTTTAAAGTCAGGACAGGACAGTTTGAGGAAAGGGGTTGCTCTAGGAGACAGGTGACAGTGTCTCAGTGTCCTTCTTTAGGAATGGTCACATGTGATTGTGATGATCAAATGGCATAATATTGGTAACAGTACTTTTAACTATGAAGCTTGTGGAAAATAAAAATTACCCAGACCTAGAAGACAGTCATGATCTTAAATTCATGAGACGTTAACAAGGACTTGAAGTGTTAGAAGAACAAATCAAAGGGACAGAAAAAGTTAATTCCTAATCCTCCTGGCTCTCTAAATGGAAACTATTTAAAGGCCAGGTGAATTCGAACATACGTAGTTAACTTGCATAACAAGCATTTAAGTCTGACAACTTTTACGCATTCAGAGCCAATGCACATCCTCCCTTAGTAATTTTCCCTTTTTCTTGACTATAAGGTACAAGAGGAAAGGAGACTCCTGCCTTGGCATTAACCCTAAGAAGCAGTGTATATCCTGGGAGGGCACATCCAGGGGAAAGAAGCATTCACGCAAGCATGCCGAGCGCTACTTTACAAAGAAGAACGTGGGATTGATGAACACTGATGGAGTGGCCATTAGCAGTAAAACTGAACCCCTCTCATCTGAGCCAGTGTCGTTTATCCCGGTGATGGGCCCAGCCGACGTGGTCCCTCCTGCCACTACCTGGCTGAACCCCCTGGGGGTTTATGATCAGTCCACCACGCAGTGGCTACAAGGGCGGGGGCCGTCAGAGCAGGAATCCAAGCAGCCGGACCCGGAGCCGGACCGAGAGAACGCGCTCCTCAAGGCCAAGGTGGAGGAGTTTAATAGGAGGGTGCGGGAGAACCCTCGGGATACTCAGCTGTGGATGGCGTTCGTTGCTTTTCAGGTAAGTTTCACTGTCCCACTTCTCTCGCCTCCCGTCGCGTGATGGTCCTCATTGCGGGCAGAGCGACGGACTGAGCGGTTCTTCCCGAGCGCCTTGCTCTGGAGACCTGGGTGCTGGGCACAAAGCGGTTACAGAACATGGCCCTTGCCCCGGGCTTGCCTGGGGTGCAGTGGGAAGATGTGCAGTTGAGGGGGTCAGTGCTTTACAGCGTCATTTGGGGGTGGATGAGGGAGTGACTTGCCAGAGGGAGGAGGGCTTCTGAGAGAAGGTAAAATTTGAACGGAATCTGGAGAGAAGAGTGAATGCTCCCCATGCGGAGGAGGCGTTGGGGTACAGACAGGACTGCGGAGTGCACAGGATGGTGGCGGAAGGGGCTGCTTGTTGACTTTCCCGTCACAGCTGTGTGCTCGCTTCCTGGAACCTCCTGGTTGCAGTGATTTTTTGAACCACTGATACAACTCAATTTTGTCACACATTTGACTGGTTTAATGATAAAGTTGACTTGTCAGAAAAGGTTTTCAAGGCATTGCACGCTAGTTATTGATAAATCTAAGCATTAAATGGCAGAGAATGAACAGGTGAGTGAACGTAAGCTCATATATGCTAGGTGACACAGGCACACAAGGCACTGAGTGGTTCTCAAGAAGGTCTGAGTAGCAGTTCATTTTGAGAGGCGGGAAGCCCTTGAGGCTGGTCAGCAACCTGATGAGCAGAATCAGAGGATCCCCGGGTTTCCTTTGCGTTTCTAACTGGGTCTTCTTGTTGTTGAGGACGAGGTCATGCAAAGTCCTGGCCTGTATGCCATGGAGGAAGGCGGGCAGGACAAGCGCAGGCGGTCCCTGAGGCTCGTCCTGGAGAAGAAGCTGGCCGTCCTGGAGCGCGCCATCGGCAGCAACCCGGGCAGCGCGGAGCTGCAGCTGGCACGGCTGGGGCTGTGCGCGGAGCTCTGGGAGCCCGCCGCGCTGCTCAGAGAGTGGCAGCAGCTCATCTTCCTGCACCCCAACAGCGCGGCCCTGTGGCAGAAATACCTCTCGTTCTGCCAGAGCCAGTTCAGCACCTTCTCAGTGTCAAAAATCCACAGCCTCTACGGGAAGTGCCTGAGCACGCTGTCCGCCGTGAAGGACGGCAGCATGCTGTCGCACCCCGAGCTGCCGGGCACCGAGGACGCCATGTTCGGTAAGGCGTGGGAGCGGCCGGCCTGGATTGTAGCCGGAAAGGGAGCGTGTTTCGGTTTCTTTCAGAGAAGTCTGAAGTGGCTACACCTGACTGGTAACATTGATTCATCAGGAAAAACTATGTCGGCTCCTTTTGACCACAGCAGATTCTCTCTGCCCGCGCCTCTGGGGTGGCCAGGGGGCGCGTTGGAGGCAGCGAGTGGGGAGACGCTCGTGGCCCAGAGGCTGCAGCTTCTCTGCCGACTCACCAGGGCGCCCGGCCGGACTGCGCTGCTCAGGCTGCCAGTGGCCTTGCCCATCGAGATGCCTGAGCTGCTTATCCCATCCAGGTCTCGGGGTTCAGGCAGTGATGTGTGGGGGAGCCCTGACGGACTGGAAACCCTTACATAGACATGATGTGGTACTGTTAACCTTCTGCTGTGTCCCGAAGGAGCCCAGAATGCAAGTTCCATCCAGGACCGAGGCCCCAGAGGTGCATGTTAGGCAGGAGCTGGAGAATATAGCTCGTGACTCGAGTCTTTGTTGGCCCCTCGTTGGGTTTGGTGTGACCTTGCGCAGGTTCCTCCAGCTGTGGAGCCCCCGTTCCCCTCAGCAGCAGTCGTGTAATACCTGCCTTGCAGGATGTGATGCCCAGCTCCACGCTGTCGGCCCGCGGGTTGATAGCAACAGCCAGGGCAGGTGCGAGCACGAGTTGCCTCGTTATAGGTCAGCAACGTTTTTCCATGGCTGGTCAGTAACGTGTTAACTGAGGTAATAGTCTAGCTCGGTGTCAGGCCAGTATTTGATCAGAACCCTCTGTTACAATTACCTTCTAATGATACAAAATACATTGCGCTAGAAAAATGAGCCTTCACCACACTGACGTAAAGAGCCCTGCATTTGATATCTTTGTAATATGCTCAAATGGTTTAATGTATTTAGTAAATGGAATTGTACTGCAGTTAAGGCAAACTGAAAATTTCAAACATGGAACCTTGATTTGTTTACACCCAACTCTGAGCATATGATGAAAATTGCTGGTGAATAATGCCATCTAGTGATCAATGGAATACAGAGCTTGGCTTTCTGATAAAAACATACGCCATCCTTTTTCTAGAATTTTTTTGTAATAATGAGCCTTGAGTGTTTCATAACCAATATTTAGACCAACCTCTTGCCTTATGTCTATGTATAGTTTTTATTTTTCATATTTGTATTCTGTGATGGTTTCATGTAAAAATGAGAATAAGTCTACTTTGATTATGGTACTGTTGTGAGTCCTGTTACATCAGGAGATGGAGGTATTGCAGCTTTGAAGGTATTACAGCAACTCATTTCAGGGAGATGTTCCTGTGTGTTATTGCTTCTGAGAAGTGGCGTTCTTCCCTTCAGTGGTGTTAACCAGGCCCCTGCTCTGCCGTTTTCAGCTCTCCTCCTCCAGCAGTGCCACTTCCTGCGCCAAGCTGGCCACGCGGAGAAGGCCATCTCCCTGTTCCAGGCCATGGTCGACTTCACCTTCTTCAAGCCCGACAGCGTGAAAGATCTGCCCACCAAAGGACAGGTACAGCTCTGCTTTCTTCTTCTCGCCTTCTCCTCCCCCTCCTCTCCTTCCTCCTCTTTCCTTCCTCCTCTTTCCTTCCTCCTCTTTCCTTCCCCCTCTCTCTCCTCCGCTCCTTGCCACTCTCCCTCCCACCCTCTCTCCTCCTGTCCCTCCCCCTTTCTCCTTCCCTCCTTCTCTCTCTTTTGAGGGGGAGGTAAGGATCATGGGAGGTGGTGATAGTATTTTTAAAATAGCATATCTTCCTTTATCTCAGACTTGCTGAGGACTATTTCTCGGAAAGATTTTAGCAATCCAAGGAAAGTTCCATGAAGAAAGTAGTGAAATGTAGGGAGGTAAAAGAGAACTCCTCACCCCGCAAATTGTAGAGACTCACATCCCTTTACACCTTATTTATGGTCCTTGCTTAAATGCCCACCTGTCAGGGAAGCCAATTGTCATGCCATTCACACTGTGTCACTCTGCCCACCCCTCTAACGTAGGTCTTGGGCCACTAACCCCCATTAACACTTCCACCGCCTCAGCTCTTTGCTGGGGCTGCAGCTGGAACTAGGTCAGCACTGGTCCTGATTGGGGGAGGGGCTAACCATTCAGATGACAAGTGAACATCGCCAACACTTGTGATGTGAAGCAATAAAAAAAACCTTATTACAGAGCTGTTCCTATAAAAAAGACTTCCCTTCTCCACAGAAGAAAACTTAAGTTTCCTTTTCTGCAAAGAGGATCTGGTGGAAGATGGATAGGGTATCTGAATTCACGTTGGTCTTTCAGAGGCCTTTCTTGAGAGGCTCGGGTCTCCATATTGTGGAATTTTTGTGAATTGCCTTAAAGACTAGCATCATTTTTATCTGTTTTTTTTTTTTTTTCCCCACAGACAAAATTGTGTTAAAGAATATAGTATAACTGATTATTAAAATGATAAGCCAGAAAACAGCTATTTTGAGACATATTTTGCTATCTTAAGAACATGCTGTGCTACAGAAGTGATTCTTAGCCAAGTCTGCAGGACACGGGGCGTGGTCAGGGATCAAGGTCCGGATCAGGGCTGTGCTCGGGCCCACCCCTCGCCAACACTTGCTGTCTGTGACCAGAGCAAGAGCGGTTACTGTCCTGCGGGCAAAGAGCACTGCCCAGGACTGGGGAACCTCGTGTCAGGAGAGGTTTTCAATTCTAACAGCTCATGTAATTGCAAAGTATTTGCATGACAACTTTGAAATAAGCTTTTTACTTGAGGACTGTGTCTGTATCTTCATGACTAAGAGACATTCTTGCCATGAACAATAATACAGTCTGGTATTACTGGTCTGTAGAATTGGTTTTAACCAGTTATCACACTTTTTATTAAAAATACCCTTTTTTATTGAGTGCACGCTTTCATGCCTCCTGCAAGGGTAAAACCCGTAAAGAGGGAGTGCGGGCCTGCCAGACCCGTTCCTGAGGGGGCCAGGCTGGCCCTGCGCATCCCCTTCAAAGGTCTTTCACGAAAGCTCTCATTGACAACGTATTGGCTCTCTTTTAAGGTCCTTGTTAAGTCGGTTGATAACAAGATCCCTTTCCTGTTCCTTGCTGTGTTCACATTTGCTCCGTGGGGAATTATTTATTGCCACAGAACTGGACTGCAGACCTGATGGCATCCCAGCGAATGAAGGAGGGGCTGGGCTCTGACATGCGGCCCTTTTATCCATTGGATGCCGACTGTGTGTGCTCAGCACCGGCAACCATGTACTGAGCGAGCGTGGGGCCCTGTACCAGGTGTTAGTGGAGGTGTGGCCCCATCCTCAAGACCTCAGAGTCTGTCCTGTTGAAATCTTGAATCCCTTCCTCTGAATAGGTACTAAAAGCAACCTGATTTCCAGTGTTACGGGGCCTGGCAATGCCACTGTTTCCTGTTAGGCTGGCCTCCCAAGTTAGCACTGGAACCACAATACCAGGCGTCAGAGGTTCTGCGCCTGCTCTTCTCAGTGACCTTGGCCAGTGTTTGTAGCCCAGACTTGGAAGCGTCATCCTATCACTTTCAGCCCACACTTGAGGATGCGACTTGATGAGGCAGGGGAGAGGGGTGAGGGCCACCATGGAGGCTGCCCCCACAGGAGATCATTATATTTTCTGTTTTGGGGTGCCTGACTTCTGAGACTGATGACAGGCAAGGTTTCAGGAATCGGCCCCTCTTAAGCTGGTCAGCACTTACTCTGCACAGTGACTCAGCAGTTTAGTACAAGTGAGGATAACCTCTGTATTCCAATCTGAACAGGTAGAATTCTTCGAGCCCTTCTGGGACAGCGGAGAGCCCCGGGCTGGGGAGAAAGGCGCCCGAGGTTGGTGTGCGTGGATGCGCCAGCAGGAGCGGGGCGGCTGGGTAGTCGTCAGCCCAGGTAAGGCACCTCTCAGCGTGTGTGTGAACTCTGGAATTAGGTTTTGCGTTTTCATAATTACTTGTTTATGTATATAAACCACTCATTGGTAGCTTGCTGTCCACATACAGACCTTTTTTTTCACCACTAATCTGTTCTCCATCTCTGCTATTTCACATATGTTCTATAAATGGAATCGTGTAATTTTTCTAGTAAAATGGTACAGATGACTCAGACTTTTCTCCTCTTCCATTCTGCATGTTCAGAGTTAGGAAACTGAGTGAAATAAAGTATATCACTAAAAGATAAAGTATATCAATAAAGGGTATCTTGAATTGACTTTCTTTTTAAAGAAGTGAGCATAGGTCATCCTAATCATAAGGCTGCTGGCTAAAAATTCTTAATGGCTTAAGAAAATCTAAACCAAGGCTGTCATTAAATGCCATTTAGCATTATAGAACAGTGTTGTTCAAAGTAGCCACTAGCCGCATGTGGCTATTTTAATTAAAATGGGATGATTAAAAATTCATTTCTTTAGCCAGCTACAGTTCAAGTGCCCACTAAGTCCTGTGGCCTGGCGGCCACCCTCAAACAGCACAGGTACAGAATATTTCATCCACAGAGAGTTCTGTTAGTCAGTGCTGTTCTAGAACACGTGTCATTCCCACTTCAGTTGGTATGACGGCATTGAAATTGGTTGATGTCATCGGCTAACCTCTTGGTTTCTCCTGGGAGCCTGACTGTGATTATAGGCCAGTTCCAGGTGTCCGGGCCTCGCTGGGTCTTCCTGGGCTTGGCGCTGCAGGAGCCCGTCGCAGTGCCTGGCACGCAGGCTGATTGGGTGTCAGTGGTGAGCTCTAAGAGTTGTTCTTGTCTAGATGACGACGATGATGAACCAGAAGACGATGACCAGGAAATTCGAGATAAGACTCTGCCCAGGTGGCAGATCTGGCTTGCTGCCGAGCGGTCCCGGGACCAGAGGCACTGGCGGCCCTGGCGCCCTGAGAAGGCCAGGAAGCAGGTGGAGGAAGACTGTGAGGACCCAGAGAGGCAGGCAAGTGTCCCGGTGCAGGGGGGATGCCAACCTTGGGGTCTTCTCCTCTTTCCCATTCCCGGAAGAAGCTTGCTGGGCTCCCTGAGCACTAGTGCCTGGCTTAGGCAATGCTGGCATGGCCCCTGTCTAGGGGAGTGTTCCTTTCACTGAAAACCAGGGAAGAATTTCATTGGCTGCCGGTGACATGGGAGCATAGATCCCTTGACCAGGTAGTTCCTGTCCCTGAATAGGAGGGACGCTGTCATGGTGACCCCTCTGGTGATGGTCTTCCAGGTTGTTCAGTTATTTTTCACATAGAAACTGGATGGTTCAGGGTTTAAAAACATGGAATCACTGTCCTAGATTTTAACCGTGTCCACTTTCCCCACCCTGCTCCCCATACATGCTCAGAAACGTAACAGATGGGTTTGACTCCAGAAGACATGGGGACTGGGTGCAGAGGCCATGTGGGGCCAGTTGGGTACAGCGTGTCTTGCCGGAGGAGGGGCTAGCACGTCCACCTGGGTGTGCACCAGGCCTTCGGCTCATGTTACACATCTTACTCATTGTTGCTGCACGACTCAGGACGTGCCACTCTGTCTAGCGGCCAGCAGCTCTGGAAGTTCTACATTAAAATAAGTGAAAGATTCTGTTTTGATCCTGGAATGGGCCCAGTTCCGCAAGATAGGACCTGCATTGCCTGGCAAGAGTGCGGGACGAGTGTGGAGTAGCGAGCCCCCCACACGTTGCACACCTTGGTGCAGCCGCCTGCCTGTTCTCTGGCTGCTGTGGAATCACCAGGGCTCGGCGGGGCTGTTGCGTGAGGCAAGTCTGCATAGGAGCTCCCTTTCTTGCCTGAAGCTGGAATGGTCGGGGAGGACTGGGGTCTTCCTGCGGCCTGGGAGGGTTTTACAGAGTTGGTCACTTCTCCAGAAGTCAGTTCTCAAGGCTCAGAACCTTGACAGTATCCTGGGAGCTCCTTTCTGGAGCAAACTGCTGCCATGAGCAGTTTCTTACACTTAGCTTTTTCTCTATTCAAAGCCTGGAGAAGATTTCTGATTAATTGATGGTATTGATTATTTGAATCCCAGGTAGTCCCTCTTCAAGGAGAGCCACAAAGACCAATGAGATAAGCAGAACCTTGAGACAAAAGGTAGTGTCAGCAGCTTACATTTTAAAGTTACTGCCCAGAACCTGCTGTAAACACCCACGGTTGGTATTAGGCTCTTAGAATTTCTGTTAGCATGGTCCATTGCTCTTGTAGTTTCCTTCTTACCTTGCTGCTGGTTATCTATTTCTGAGCATATTTTTCATTTCCTGAAGCAATTCTGTATAAAGAAACCACAAAATAATAAACTTCTATCTTAAAAAAAATTTTTTTTCACTTGTAACTACAGAGCAATTTTGTGTGCTTTCAGAAGTGAGTATGATTCTAGATTTTCTATGAATCCGAAAGGATACTTTGAAAATTGTTACCCTCAACATGATAAAGGCCATGTATGAGAAACCTGAAGCCAACATCATACTCAATGGGCAGAAACTAAAAGCTTTACCCCTAAGATCAGGAACAAGACAAGGCTGCCCACTTTCTCTACTTCTGTTCAACATCGTTTTGGAAGTTCTAGCCATAGCTATCAGAGAAGAAAAAGGAATCAAAGGTATCCAAATTGGAAAGGAGGAAGTCAAACTGTCATTATTTGCAGATGATATGATAGTGTACATACAAAACCCGATAGACTCCACCAAAAACTTACTTGACCTAATAAGCAAATTAAGCAAAATAGCCGGATATAAAGTCAATATTCAGAAATCAAAAGCATTTTTGTATACAGTAATGAAACATCAGAGATAGAAGCTAGAAAATAAATCACATTTACCATAGCAACAAGAAAAATAAAGTACTTAGGAATAAACTTAACCAAGGAGGTAAGAGACATGTACTCAGGAAACTATAGAACACTGAAGAAAGAAATTAAGGAAGATACAAATAAATGGAAGCATATACCATGTTCATGGATGGGAAGAATTAACATTATTAAAATGTCCATACTACCCAAAGCAATCTATAGATTCAATGTAATCCCAATTAAAATACCAATGACATACTTCACAGAAATAGAAAAAATACTTCAAAAATTTATATGGAGCCAAAAATGCCCACGAATAGCCTCAGCAGTCTTGAGAAAGAAGATCAAGGTAGGCGGAATCACAATACCAGACATCAAACTACATATACTACAAGGCTACTGTCATCAAAAAAGTCTGGTACTGGCATAAGAATAGACATATAAATCAATGGAAAAGAACAGAGACCCCAACCCTGGCTGGTGGCACAGCGGGTAAGGCACCGGTCTATGAACCCAAAGGTCGCTGGTTCGATTCCCAGCCAGGGCACATAACCAGGTTGCAAGCCAGGTCTCCAGCCAGGTCTGTAGCTGGAGGCAGGTGAAAGGCAACCATACATTGATTCTTCTCTCCCTCTCTGCCTCTCTCCCTCTCCATCTCTGAAAATAATAAATAAAATCATAAAAAAAAAAAAAGAATAGAGAGCCCAGAAATAAACCCAGAACTCTATGGTCAATTAATATTCGACAAAGGGTGGGGACATAAAAATGGAGTAAAAATAATCTGTTCAACAAGTAGTGTTGGGAGAACTGGACAGCAACATCCAAAAAAAATAAAACTAGACCACCAACTTACACCATACACCAGAATAAACTCAAGATGGATAAAGGACTTAAACATAAGCAGTGCCACCAAAAAGGTCCTGGAGAAAAATATAGGCAGTAAAATTTTAGATATCCTACGCAGAAATATGTTTACTGATACTTCTCCCAAGGGCAAAGGAAATAAAAGAACAAATAAACAAATGGGACTATATAAAACTGAAAAGTTTCTGTTCAGCTAAAGAAAACACCAGCAAAATTAAAAGGAAACCAGCTGTATGGGAAAACATATTTGCCAATGATACCTCAGACAAGGGTTTGATATCCAAAATATATAAAGAACTTATGCAACTCAACATCAGTGCAACAGCCCAATTAAAAAATGGGCAAAGGACCTGAACAGACAACTCACTGAGGAAGAGATACAAAGGGCTCAAAGGCATATGAAAGGATGCTCAACATCACTAGTCATCAGAGAGATGCAAATTAAAACTGCATTAAGATACCACCTCACACCTGTCAGAATGGCAATCATCAACAAATCAACAAACAACAAGTGTTGGTGAGGATGTGGGGAAAAGGGAACCTTGGTGCACTATTGGTGGGAATGCAGGCTGGTGCAGGCACTATGGAAAACAGTATGGGGTTTCCTTTAAAAACTAAAAATGGAACTGAACTGCCTTTTGATCCAGCAATTCCACTACTAGGGCTATACCTGAAGAATCCAGAAACACCAATTCATAAGATCCTATGTACCCCAATGTTCATAGCAGCGCTATTTACAATAGCCAAGTGCTGGAAACAGCCTGAGTGCCCATCAGTGGACGAATGAGTCAAAAAACTTGGGTACATATACACAATGGAATATTACACAGCAGAAAGAAAGAAGGAACTCCTACCTTTTGCAACAACGTGGATGGAACTGGAAAGTATTTTGCTTAGTGAAATAAGCCCGTCAGTGAAGGACAAATACCGTATGATCTCACCCATTATAGGACAATAATGAACAAAACTAACAACAAGCAAAACAGAACCAGATATATGAATACAATGAATAGACCTTCAGTGGGCAAGGGGGAGGGGGTGGGGAGAGGGGGGGAGGAGCAAAGAAGGGGAGCAGTTTAGTCAAGGAACTAGCATGGAAGAACCATGGACATGGACATCAAGTGGGATTGACTTTGTCGGGGAGTGGGTGGGTGGGGAAGGGGGCAGAGGGGAGTAAAAAGGGGATGGATGTGATACAACAACAATAAAATTAAATTAAAAAGAAAAAGAAAATTGCTGGCTTCAGCCTGCTCACAGACCTCCCCCCTACTGAGAAACCCCAGAAGCAGGAGTGTCCTAGCAGCGCCGCACCCTTACCTTGCATCCCCCTGGGCTGCCCGGTGACTCCCGGCTTTCCTGCAGCTCGCAGAACCCTCGTTCCTGCCTGTTTAAAATGGCATAATGTTGAATCATGATGGGGAAAATTGTGAAGCACAATTGCAGTGAATAAACTGAGCTCTCGAACAGGTCACTTTATTTTGTCTTCGTTGCAGGTGCTGTTTGACGATATTGGACAGTCCCTAATCCGGCTTTCTAGTCAAGACCTTCAGTTCCAGCTGATCACCGCCTTCCTGCAGTTCCTGGGCGTGCCTGCCGGCTTCAGCCCTCCCGCTTCCTGCCTCTACCTGGCCATGGATGAGAACAGCATCTTTGACCATGGGCTTTATGACGAAAAGCCATTGACTTTTCTCAACCTTTCATTTTCTGGTGTCAGCTGTGTTGGCCGCACAGACCAGTTGGGCTGCCAGCGCTGGGCCAGAGGTCACGGCCGGGAGGGCGAGGAGTTCATCCGCAACATCTTCCACCTGGTCATGCCCTTGTTCTCAGGCAGGGAGAAGGCTCAGCTCTGCTTCTCCTGGCTACGGTACGAGATCTCAAAGGTAACTCCAGCCCCTGCCTCCCCTGCATGCAGATTTCCTTGTGGGTCCGTGTTTGTGGGTGGAATCACAGGCCCTTGGTTTTCATCAGGTTCCTGGACCACAGCACTTCCTCCTTCTGGGACCCTAAAGGCACCTGGTGTGTGGCTGCCCCTTGTTGGGGGCCACAGTGAGGGGCAGACAGGAGCTGTTAATTGTGTTGATTGTTGTATTACTGGGTGCTCGTGATTGACCATATAAGCTGTTAGCATTAAGAACCAACCTTAAGCAGGGTTAGAGGATTTGAGGGCCTATGAAAATAGATAATAGAAGCTCCTTACCCTGCACTTTTTATGTGTATCTCATACATTCTCCTAGGACGGACACTTCCGCCCTCTGCCGGCCACAGGTAGTATCAAATCCTAATACGTGAACTACAGATTGCAAACACCAGTTGTTTTATTGTCTGATAAAATTGGGTGGCTGCCTGTCTTCGGAAAAGAATATTTAGAGTATTTAACAGGTGGAAACCTGGATGTGTTCATTTTGGGACTCCTGTGACCTCAGTAAAACCCCGATTTGTTCCCCAACTCAGCGTTTACACACGGGTGATGAAGGAAGGAAGTGTAAATGCCTTTTGTGGCTTGTGGCTTTCTCAGTACAAATGGGGTTGCTTTAAATTCACATAGCACTTGGAGTCATTCTTTTTCTTTCTACCTCTAGGTCATTTGGTGTCTACACACTAAAAACAAGAAGAGATTAAAGTCGCAAGGAAAGAACTGCAAAAAACTAGCCAAGAATCTCCTGAAGGAGCCGGAAAACTGCAACAATTTTTGCCTCTGGAAGCAGTATGCACATCTGGAGTGGTTGCTCAGCAACACAGAGGACGCCAGGAAAGTTTTCGATACGGCACTCAGCATGGCAGGGGCCAGGGAGCTGAAGGACCACGCCGTCTGCGAGCTGGGCCTGCTGTATGCGGAGCTGGAGCTGGAGCTGGCACCGGACCTGAGAGGGGCCGCCACGGCCCGAGCTCTGCACGTGTTGACCAGGCTGGCCGAGAGCGGTCCCTACGGGCCGTACACCGGGCAGGTCCTGGCCGTTCACATCTTGAAAGCTCGGAAGGCTTACGAACACGCGTTGCAGGACTGCTTGGGGGAGAGCCGTGTCTCTGATCCACCTGCCGCAGCTTCCCTTAACCTCCTAGTCAGTGTGGTGAAATGCTTTATGCTCTTCCAGTACTTGACCGTGGGGATCGGTGCCGCCGTGCAGGTATACGAACAGGTGTTTGCGAAACTGAAGGGCTCGGTTTCCCCGCAAGGCCCAGGCCTGGAGGACAGAGCCGGCCCCTGCAGTGTGAGCGGCGCCCTGGAGGTCGTCACGCTGATGCACACCAGCCTGCTCAGGTTCCACATGAAAGTCGGCGTTTACCCGCTGGCTCCCCTGCGGCAGGCGCTCTCCGAGGCCTTGAAGCTGTACCCGGGCAACCAGGTCCTTTGGCGGTCCTACGTGCAGATTCAGAGCCGGTCCCACAGTGCCAGCAAGAGCAGAAGATTCTTCGATGCGCTCACCAGGTCTGCCAAGCCCTTGGAGCCTTGGTTGTTTGCGATCGAAGCCGAGAAAATGAGGAAAAGTCTGGTGGAAACTGTTCAGAGGTAACGGCAGATCACCTTGTTCGGGCGTCCGCAGCCCCCGTGGGACGCTTGCCCTGCTCCCCACCTGTGAGCTCGGGAAGGCAGAAACGAACACGGGCCCAGGGGACACACCTGTGCGGGTGCTAGAATAGCGTATCACACGAGGAGTGAAGGACCTGCAAGCAGCAGCACCTGCGTTAGATGCGTCTGTGGCTGTCATCCTAGGCCACGCGTTTCGGGATCCCGAATGTTGCTTATGGGGTGTGCGTGGCCTTCAGGCGTCTGAGGCCCGGCAGTGAATGTGTAGTGGGTGAGAACTCAGGCTCTGGAATTGAGACTCTGGGTTCAGATTCCAGCGCTTCCATTGACTAGCTTTGTGACCTTGACAGGCCACTTTACCCCTCTCTCTAATAGGTTCCCAAGAAGTGAGGGCTTGGTATGTGACTTGTAGGCAGACCCCCTGTGGAGTACAAGCCACAGAATCCTGGACATGGCCTTTCACCGGCCTGGGAGAAGCCACCTCACTTGTGTGCACCACACCCCCGGCGCCCACAGACCTGAGGGGCAGGCCTGCTTGACGAGCCCTGGTCCAGCTGTGGCTGAGATGTTACCACTGACACACGTCGGCCTCCTGGGGGGTCGGGGCGAGAGCGTGTCTTGGAGTTACACAGCCTTTGTGTTGCAGGGTAGATGGCCGGGAGGTCCACGCCACGATTCCCGAGACCGGCCTGACGCACCGGATCAGAGCCCTGTTTGAAAATGCCATCAGGAGTGACCACGGCAGCCGCTGCCCCTTGCTGTGGAGGATGTATTTGAAGTTCTTGGTAAGAAACTACTTAGAGGTTTTGTGTTCATGTGGAACTCTGCTTCTTTCTCCGTGAGTGAGGAGGTGCAGGTGCCCGGGAGGCCTTCACCCCCCCACCCTTGTGCACGTGGAGATGGCGGGTCTCTCGGGCCTGGATGGGCTGCCAGGCGCACTGCCAGGCCCCAGTGTTTGGTAGAGGGGCGGCGCAGAGGCGCTGCTGGGCCGTGCGGAGCGGCATCGGTGGTAATGCAGGTGTCTCTCGAGCTGATGTTGTTGAGGAGACAACTTGGGAAATGGTTGAAGAGCTTTCGTGGGGGAGGCTGTGGAGTTGTTCGCCCCGGCCTTCCAGCGTGCGTACTGCGGTAGACGCCTACCTGCCTGTTGGCACAGCCACAAGTGTATTTGTTTTCCTTACACAAACCTGAAGGCATTAAAACTTACCGTGGGCCATGGAGAGTACGGGAGAAAAAAGGACATGGACAAGCAGTTAAAATGTTCCACTTCCAAGTTCCTAAGTTCCACATTTCCAAGTTCCACCAAGATCGGATCTTAGTTTAAAACCTCTTTTTCGAGGGGGACCCGCTGCATAGCCAGTTAACACTTCCAGCCAAACTACTTATTTTGTTTTGGTTAAAATTACAGTTATTCTCAGGATTCTTAGAGTTCTTCTGTTTGGTCATCTGCCTACACAATAAGAAGATGAATGTAAGTGTATAAACCAGTTAGCTGATTCCACAGACTGGCTGAGAGAAGTCTGAATACACAGAAAGGGACGGTGACATTTCTAATTTGGAATCACTAGATTTTGTAATTTCTTTCCACTCTGCCACCATCTGCCAGAAGTGAGAGTACATCGAAGGCCACCATTTACAAGAGCTCGTGGGAGGGGAAAGAATCCTCTTTGGTTCCCCTTTCCAGTGGGAAAGGGTCAACTTCCTCTTAGGAATACTTTGATGAAGTATTCCAGAAATGTATCTTTTATTTGGGGAGGGTTTGATATCAATTTTGTCAGTGACTTTTTCAGCAAATTGTATAAGCTAGCAGTCACTCTGTTTGTTTACACGTGGTTAAGAAAAGAGCATCAAATTTTACCAAAGCTCGAAGACCTTCAGGCTTCTCATTTCTTAGAGACGTTGCTTCCCCTGTGTGGAGGAGACACATGGGTAAGAAGGTAAAGAAATGCCAGAACAAGTGATTAGGAGGCACTAGTTTCTGTAAACGTCGAGCTGCCACGCATGTGCTGTCTTGAACGGGGGGCAGCTGCCACCCCACACTGCCCTGTCCTCCCGCTAGACCCCAGCCACCCATGCTGGGAGGAAATGAGGACCCAGCTCAGGTCTGGGCAGCTGCCCACAGCACGTGCCATAGGCTCAGGTCATCTGTTCGCGATGGTCTCACTGGCCGAGTCCATCATGTGGTGCGTGTGAGGCTTGGTTCTGGAGACTGTTGGTGGCCTCGGAGGCTTACGTGGATGGAGGCCGGTACCAGCAGCTCTGCCCCTTCGGTAGCGGTGACTTAAGTCCTGTGCCTGGTCCCAGCGAGCCCCCCAAGACATCCCCAGTCTGCCTGAGATGCAGTCTTGACCCACTCGGTCCCTTGGGGTCACTGGTGCGTGGGCGATTTCAGCCCTGACTGAGGAGCTTCACCAGGAGCCGGACTTGTTGAGATGGGGAAATTGAGGTGTGGGAGGAGGACGTTCTCATCTGAGCTCCGCTGTACCGTGAGGAGGGAAGAGACTGCCAAGCCTGTCTTAGAGCGCGAGATCCTGAATGGAGCAAACCACGGTCCCCAGCACGCCTTCTCCCGGCCTTGAGCCTTGCATGCCTGACAGCGAGGCATGGTGGTCAGTTGGTGGTCGCAGAGAATGGCTCTCACTTGAGGTTGGCTGGCGACGTCCCAGGTTTGCTGGGCTCGGGACTGTCTGTGAGCCACACGGACCCAGTGGTTGAGGATGTACAGCCTACAGTCCTTTCTGCTTTCAGAAACAAGGGAGAAGGTCCTAAGTCTAGAACGGATCTTAGGAGAGGAAGGACAGCTCACTGACTCCAGGGGTGGAAATTCAGAGGTTTAGCTGGGGCTCCCCCCAGGCCAGGGAGACAGGGGTCCCCAGCCATGAGGCTGGCTGTGTGTGGTGGGCACTTGGAGGAGGTGGGCAGGGCCTGAGCCTTGTCTGAAGCAAGGTTGTCCCGAGGCTGGTTGCAGTCCAGGGGAGCAGTCCTAGTGACTGGGAGCTCACTGGAAACATGAACGTGAGCTGACCTTGGCAGGCAGAGCTCCTGAGACAGGGATGGCGTCTAGGTGCCGTTGCCGGGCGTCTGGGAGGTTGGTTCGCAGCCCTGACTGGTGTCATGCTGGATGCCAGGCACCAGCCACATGGCAGAGACCTGGTGTCCCCAAGGAGATCCCCTTGTGGGAACCAGGGGACTAGAGGACAGAGGTGGGTGCGAAGTGCATTAACAGGCTGCAGCTCGGTGGGCTAGGCTGGTGCCTGCCAGCCCGGGTTGAGGGCATGGAGGGGCTGCCAGGTGACAGAGGCCCCGTGGGGGAGCCACACACAGCTCTGGCTCCCAGTGGGCTGGGGAGCAGTGTCTCCCTGTGGGGTGAGACTAAGGACTTGATCCCTGGAGAGAAAACCCGCTGAAGACCTGCACTTACGGATGCAAATTCCTGACTGAAGATTCAGTGTTATGAATTCTGCAGCCTGGGTCCTCCTTTTCTCTATAGTTTCCAGAAAAAGGCAAGTGTTAAAGGAAGTACTTTCCTCTGTATGAAGTCATCAGCCTTATCTCTCTCTTTCTCACACGCATGCACACGGCCTTGTTCCAGGCACTGTTGGGAATGAAAGGTTAGAGGGTCCACAGGGCGGGAGATACTTAAAGGTCAACATTTTGTTCCTTTTGGAGGAGGGAACAGACCCCACGCAGCAGTGGCCCTGATACCGTCACATGGCACCTAGACACCCAGTAGCCTCGGGGAGGGTGTCTCCACAGACTGTGCACCTGAGGAGCCTTGTGTGGGTCAGCACAGAGGTGTCTCTAGCCTTAGCCCGCCTCCTTCACGGAATCATTTTTGTCATCCCCTCCCTCCTCAGGTGTCTTTAGGAAATAAAGAAAGGAGCAAAGGTGTATTCTACAAAGCGCTTCAGAATTGTCCCTGGGTAAAGGTAAGTTCTAAAGATCATGCCACCCCCAGATTCCAAGGACCTTCCTGCCCAGAATCAGCCACCCACATGTCTGCCTGGCCTGTACCTGTGTCACTGGAGACAGGGCACGCCCCAGGCCTTTCTCAGTAGGACGGTGCCCCATGCAGCCTGAGCCGAGGGGAGTGTTGCTGGGGGCGGCTGGTTCCCCAACATTTGCTGAGTTCAGTCTGGGAGCTGCAGGCATTGGGAGCTAGGTCCCAGGTCGGCCTTGCAGAGCCTGGGTTAGAAACCCCACCAAGGGTGGCCACTGTCTGCGGCAGCCTCCCTTACTGTGCCTTTGAGCTCAGTGTCCGTCCTGAAGCACGCCCAACAAGTCAGGACAGCCAGGGGCAGCAGGGGACAGGCTGCTGGGACCAGAGGAGGCTGGCCGCTGCCCAGGGCTCTCCTGGCCGCAGGTGTTGTACATGGACGCTGTGGAGTACTTCCCCGATGACATGCAGGAGACCCTGGACCTGATGACGGAGAAGGAGCTCCGCGTGCGCCTGCCGCTGGAGGAGCTGGAGCTTCTGCTCGAGGATTAGCGACCAGGGATGCCGACCCCCCAGGCCGATGCTGCCCTGCAGGCGCGGGATGAGTGGGATCCGTGGTGTGACCCTGTCAGCTGATCTTTTTCCACTTTTCTTCTAGAGAATGTGTCTGGGACATCAGTCTCACACCTCTTGCGCCTTGTTTACATGTGCAAATGACACAGAAGCTCTCATTTTGCATATTATATATGCGAATCTGCGTATCTGTTATGTATGTAGACAAGAATCAGGTCACATGATTAACACATTGTGGTTGGTATGCGTGTCATTCGTTCCGTCCTCTGCCCAGCCGGTGCCAGCGCCGCCATGAAGGTGCCTGCTCAGCCGGCACCCGTGGTCCCAGCCGCGTCTTGGGGGTTTTGCAAGGTTTGGTTACCCACACTGGGCCCACCTCCCCTGGGGCTGGTTAGGAGCAGCTTTTGCCCTTATTTTCAGACCAGGGCAGCGAACTGTCATTTACACCTTGGGGTTCTGCATCAAGTGTACTTGAAGCTCCAGTTATCCCCTTAGCCTTCGTGGCGATGCCTCCACCTGTGGACTGGCAGCACCACCTGTGAGCACCTGGGAGGCTCAGCCGCAGTAGCGAGTGTGGACCGCACAGCGGGGGGGACGGGAGCCCGGCTGCAAGGGCCCTGCCCGTCCTGCCCGGACGTGTGAAGCTGCGCTTTCCAGGCTGTGCAGCAGCACTGCTGAGGCGGCGGCGACCCCAGCGGGCCACACCTTGTTGGGGTTTTTGAGGGTGTCTAGTTTCTCCCTGGCCTTTAAAAATCATGAGCTAGACTTGAAGAAAATTTCTTTTGACAGTTTACCCAGAAAACCCAGTGTTGCGGGGTAGGGTTTTGGCTGGAACCCAGTGGCTCCCACGTTGGGAGCAGAGCGGCAGCCTGGCCGGAGCACCGTCTCCACAGGGAAGCTGGGCAGCCACATGGACACGCGCTGCCCGCGGAACGTGTTTAGCACTTAGCTGGTGGGAAAGGAAAGCGCCGCACAGGAATTGGAAGGGGGCGGCGCTCTGGCATTTCAGAGGCCCTCCCTTGTGAAGGTGGATTCTGAACCAGGTACAAAGGAGGATGGGCTGGTAAGATAACTGTTCACCTCTGACCTTCTGAGATTTTTTCAGGAAACCTCAGTCTTTCAGCAGCACCAGTATTTTCTTGCCCCCAGAACCCACAGCTCCGCGACCTCCCAGAAAGAAAAGCTCCATTTCCTTCTGAAGCCACAGCCATGTGAATGCAGCCTTTGTTGCTAAAAATACCATCAGAACCGGCTGGTGCGTGGTTAGGATCACTTCCTGCCCATCAGCTGCTGTCGGGCAACGTGCCCACCAGCCCTGGGGCGTGATGTGGGGGCAGCAGGCATTAGTCTGCACTCCTGCGATTGCCCAGAAGCTTCTGACACCCAGTCCACCCTCTGGGGCCGCGGAGCAGTGGGTGCGGAAGCTCCGGAGGCAGGGTGAGAAAGAGCACGCTTTATTGGCAACAGAACCCTGCACGATGGGCATCCTGCACCCGACACCTGGAAAGGGACACAGAGCAACTGGAGTGGGGCTCATCTGGGCGGCTTCCCCAACCTCCTCCCTCCCAGGGGTCAGTATTCCCAACCCCTTGCTTGCAGGTAACTGGCTGGCTAGAGATACAGCCCCTCAGGGGTGCCCTCTTGTTTTTTATAGAGAACGTTTTCTTTAGATTTCTTGAAGTCTTCATTTGTTACTTTCATTCTGCGCTCTCTCAAGGCCATCAGACCAGCTTCTGTACAGATTGCCTATGAGGAAGAACAGTATGCTCAGAAAGTGAAATTCTTTTTATTTTTACTCTAACAAACAACTCAGAGAGAGCTCTTTTGAAATAAGGTGTTAAGACACTCTAGGGAGCACCCTAATTGCTTTCTCAAGAGATCAGAGGCTGTTTAGACGGGAGTAATTCAGAAGACTGGCCAGAAGAAAGGCCCACACAAGGACTGGTTCAGGCGCTAACCGGCCGTGTGGCCTGGCCATTCCACTTTCCCTAAAGGCAGTCCAATTCTTAAGAAACTGATGAAATGAGACCCAGAAATTTAGAGGCAACAGAGTATACGTCCATGTCATTTACCCAGTTATAAGAGAAATGTACTCAGGTTAAATGTTAAGTTTCCACAGAGTATTCATTTTAATATATTTATCGTTTCAATAACTGCCAAAAAGTAAAACAAGAACCCACGCAAGATGGTGAAGCAGAAAAGGAAGTGTGTGCAGAGCAAGATAAAGCAAAAGTGTAAAATGCAAATGTTTGGTAAGTTGAAATGACGTGTATGGGTATTTTCAAAGTAAAAAAAGTTGGTGCAAAATTAATTTTTTGTTTAAAAAGAAAGAGACGCTAATCTAGTTCTGCAGATGCCGAGGACACGCAGTTCGGCACAGGCAGCAGCAGGCCGGCCCATCCGCATGTAACCGCGGAGCAGTCACACCCGACAAACCCAGGTCTTCCCATAAAAATCTAAAAAGCAGGATGTGCCTATGTTCAGTGCTGGCCAGCCTAGGTTCTCACCTTGATGTCAGCACCAGAAAGGTCATCCTTAGCCATGATCAAGTCGTCCAGGGTCACGTCATCGGCCAGCGTCATCCTGCTTGTGTGGATCTGAAAGATGCGCTTCTTGGTTTTTTCATCTGGCAGGGGGAACTCGATCTTCCGGTCGATGCGGCCTGCAGGGAGAAGGGTGTCAGTGTGGCCCCAGGCTCTGTCCTGCTCAGGGGGAGCCTGAGCCCACCCCATGCCAGCTTCAGTGTCCTTTGGGAAGGAGGTCCCAATCTTAAAAAGTGACTCATCTTTGCAGTTTCTAAGTGTCTATGTTTGAATTCTTCCACGTAAAAGAAATCCTCTCTACTACCTTCAGAAATGAACGTAGGGAATAGTTCATGAACGGAGCTGTTCGTTAAGTGCAAAAGGATAAAAAAAGTAAACAAATTAGCTACTGCTTCTTTTGGTGCTAAATGAATGTAAAAAAGAACTTAAACTATCACAAATTACTTCTTCAGGAAAAAGAAATTCTTAGAGGAGTATTTGAAAAAGAAAATGATCACATAAGATTGGAATTCAAAGAGCCAAGCTGCACAGACTACATCAGCTCTAACCTGTAATCTCAAGAGAACACAGTAATTCAATACATAAACACATCGCTTCTCCATGATGAAACAAATGCAAACCTGACCTGGTCTGATCAGTGCCGGATCCAAAGTCTCTATCCGGTTTGTGGCCATGATAACTTTTACGTCCCCTCTTGAATCGAATCCGTCCAACTGGTTCAACAGTTCCAGCATCGTTCGTTGGATCTCTCTCTCACCCCCCGAATTTGAGTCATATCTTTGGAAAAGAAAAGAGAAGGCATGAAGATCCAACTGATCTACTAAAAGGAATTACAATAAAACACCTCAAAATTCTTACCTCCGCCCATCTGCCCTACCCTCCTCAACAGCCAAGTTACACATCTGATCTCTTTGTAGCAGTTTTCATGCCCAAAGTTGTATCATTTATTCTGTCTCAAGTTTGGTTTCCCTCAAGCTGACTGAGCAACTTGAGGGCAGAGACCAGTGTTCACGCCCTGTCCCCAGAGCCCAGTGGTCCCTGGCTCAGAGGGGATGCTCACAGTATGGTTACTGGCTGCCCAATCCCCAGACTCACAACCACCCAGCACTTGGAAGGGCAGAGCCTGAAGCACCCACAGGGAGCTGTGCATAGTAGGGACTGTGGCAAACAACATGCAGACCACATAGGAAGTCACCGATGATTGTTCATTGTCAGGAGGCTATGTGGTTTTATCTCTAACGTTTACTTCTAACGATACAAAACAGGTCAAAGAAGGCCTACCTTTTCGTTCCAATGGCATCGATTTCATCAATAAACACGATGGATGGTGCGTGCTCTTCAGCAACTCGAAACAATTCCCGCACGAGTTTGGGCCCATCTCCTAGGTACTTCTGAATAAGTTCGGAGCCAACCACTCTTAAGAAAGTGGCTGAGGTTTGGTTTGCTACTGCTTTGGCTAATAAGGTTTTACCTGTTTTAGATAGAAAGAAACAAAGGGGAAAAACTTCAAGTGGTATTTTAACTTACAAATGGTCATCACCAGCGGGCAGATTGCAAGACAGTAAAGGCATGCCACCACTCAGGAGTCCTCACGTTCTGTTGGTGAGGGTGAGCCCCAGCACAGATCCGCTCGGGTACAAGGTGTGAAGTCAATCAGATGACCCCTCTTCCTTTGTAGTTCACAGAGCAACGGACTGCTGTCCTGTACAGCACAGCTCCACAGCCGAACTCATGGCACAGTGAACCATTTTTAGTACCTTCATGCACCTTTTCATCCAGTTACATTTAGTGCTAACAGACCAGGAGGATGAACTCAAATACTTGAAGGTATTATAACATGTACACCTAGTATGTGTGAGTATAAGAAGTCTTGGGAATTGTAAATGTATCACACTTAGCAGCAGGTAGGTAGTTTTGGGAGGAGTGCCTACTTGTGTTTGCTGTAATCCCTACTATTATTTTCACCATACTAATTGCAGTCTACAATTTCAAGGCTAAGTTCAGTTTCATAGCGTATCTATTTTTTCTGAAACATTGCCTTGTGTTCCCCCTTATTCTTTATTCTTTCTTTTTTTCTACGCCCTGACTTGGGGTTGAACTTGCAACCCTGGTGCATCTGGATGATACTAACCGACCTAGCTAGCTAGTCAGGACCTCCCTGTACACTATTCTACAAATACATTTTATGTAATAGGTGTTTTCCAGAGGAGATGCTTATTCAAGAAATTCAAACTGTTGCTTGGAGTGCCCTGTTTCACACCAGGGACTTACTGGCATCCTCAACTCAACGGCAGAGAAATTGTAATCGATTAATTCAGCTGGTCAAGAGCTGGGCTGAGTGCCTAGAAAGTACCAAGCATACAGCACACATACCTGTGCCAGGTGGACCGTAGAGAATGACCCCCTTAGGGGGCTTTATGCCCATCTCTTCGTAATATTCAGGATGAGTAAGAGGAAGTTCCACAGATTCCTGTGGAAAACAAACACCAAGTAAAAATGAAAGGCTTTCTTATTGAAATCACCATCAGATTCATGAACTGGTGTCATGTATGTCTTCCTTTCATCAAAAATAAGCTGTTTCCATACTCGTTAGAGGCAACATGCCTGATGTCACCAGCAGCAGGACATACTGAAGAGGACATCTGTCTTGCTGGCACTCCTAGCACCACCCCTCTTCCTAATAGCATAGCATTTCCTGCTTTCTCGTAGAAGTCACCCTTGAACAACCTTTAAGCACTTCCTCCGCAAATAGAATTTAAAAAGCTGAAATTCACCTTTCCAAATTGAACTACAGACAGGAGCTGGCAAGATTTTCTGATTGCTGTCACCACCTAGGGTCACCTGTGACAGCTCTACAGATGAAAGAACCTGCAAAGGACTGGCCCACAGCCACCCTGAATCGTCACTTCTGCCAGGGCCAGGGCGGGCGGTGTGTCCCGGATTCCACCATGCACAGATGTGTGCCCTCACCCTACCCCACATATCACTGCTAAAGTCAGCAGAGCAGGAGCATCGTATGTTCACACAGCCAATTGCTCAACTTGACACGTGAAAGTAGTAGCTGCAACTACTGCAAGAACTACAGTCAAACCTCAGTTCCCGTACGTCTTAGTTCTTGAACAATTCAGTTCTTGACTAAGCTGTTCATGGGAAACATGTCTCGGTTATCTTAACAAAACTTCAGGTCATGCCGATGCCTGTATGATCAGTCATGCATCTCAGACAAGGGAGACTGGGTTTTTGAAGAAATCATTTCTCAGTTTTCCAGAACAAATTAAGTTTGAGAACTGAGGTTCTACTGTAACATAGAATTTACTGTTATTTCTATTACCTAACTCAGTATTCGCAAATTTAAAACACCACAGCTATCAAGCTCTGAGTTAGTTACTGGTCTGATCAATAAAGAAAACAGCCCCAAGTACCTTAAATGAGAAGCAGTGAGACACCTGAAGTGTCCAAACCCAGCGCTGGTTCCCAGACATACCTTAATTTCCTGGATTTGGTTGTCCAACCCCCCAATGTCAGCATAGGTCTCCTGCGGGGCCTTTTCCACCTTCATCACCGTGACCAAGGGATCTGTGTCATCCATGAGCACCCCTATCACAGCATGCACCTAACGGGGAACATGACGCTTTAACACAGGGATGTGAGGTCGCACAAGGCGTTACCACAAAACAGTGCTGGTCACAGATTCTGTCTGTGGGAGATCCACTTCCACAGGACGGGCAGACTGGCAGATCTGAGGCAAGGAAGCTTTCTCTGAGACAACTCACCTTGTGGTTGAGCAGGACAGAGCAGCCTGGCTCCAGCAGGTCCTTGTCCACAAACGAAAGGATGCTGACGTAGTGTTCTGAACCCACAGATGTGGACACAATGGCGTGATTGTCGTCAATGATCTCTTCCAAGGTGCCTACCGACATTGGGGTCCCCCTCAGATCATCCACCTTGGACCTTTCTTCCTATGGAAAGGAAGGAAGAGTGGATTAGATCTAAAAAGATGATGTTGGCAGGTCACTAAATTGACAAAGCAGCTAGCTGGTGCTTTTAAATGGCAGTTAATGACATATAAAAGCCGGAAAGGTTCAACTATTTGAATTTCACTTATTCATGGCAGTTTTAGGGTTTAAATAGAATTCAATTTATAAAATGAAAGTTACAGTAATTGCTCAATTTACCTCTTGCTTTTCTTCTAAAGGCTTCATTTGTTCCTGATTTCTAATGAATTCTTCCTCCATGAGAAGATAGTCTTTAATTCTTTCTAACTTTAATAATTTTAACCGGCACTGAGTGTGAGGTGTCACTGTAATTAAAAAAAAAAGAAAAAAAAAAGTTGAGGCTTGAAGTTAGCAATTTTTATTCTTAAGGAAAGACTTAAAATAAGCTTATTTTAGTTGGACAGACTGAACAGTTACAAGTTCGGTGACCCTAATGAAGCAGGTGCCTAAATGCAAACAGGAAAGGATTTCAGCAGTTGTAAGCCAGCCTGTGAAAATGGGGGTGAAGTCTATGACCCGACAGCTAACATGTGACAGATGTACTAACTGAATAGTGTGTGCACATAAAATAAAAAAAGTCACAGACCCAAAAGATAGTTTGCTCCGGCTTAGTGCCCCCAGCACTGCTCATAAAAACATGAGTACATGCTGTTCAGCCCGTCCCCTGGTGCACACCAGCTGTGGGACACCCTCCATTTGCAGGGATGTTAACACGCAGCAGCATTTTTTCTGCAACTGTTTGCGCCTGGTTTCTTAGGCTTTGTAAAATGTTACAAATTTTAACATAACCATGTCAATCTTTTCTTTTGTGGCGTTGGGTTTAACTTCTTCAAAGGTCTCTTCTCCCCAAAAGTTCATACATTTATTCCCGCTTTTTTTCTTTTAAAGATTTTATTTATTATTTTTAGAGAGAGGGGAAGGGAGAGAGGCGGAGAGGGAGAGAGACATCAATGTGTGGTTGCCTTTCACCTGCCTCCAGCTACGGACCTGGCTGGAGACCTGGCTTGCAACCTGGTTATGTGCCCTGGCTGGGAATCGAAGCAACGACCTTTGGGTTCGCAGGCTAGCACCTTATCCACTGTGCCACCAGCCAGGGCAATTCTCATTAGTTACTTTCATATGTATATTTGTAATCCATCTGGCAAAAAGGAAGGGGTCTATTTTAATTTTCTTTCAGTAGCAAATAAAGGATGCCAGCCATTTATATTAAGTAACCCATCCCTTCACATAAACCTAAAATGTCACCTTTACCATATATTAATGATCCATGTGACCTGTTTTTTGGACTTTCTGTGCTATTCTGGTGATGTGATGATATATTACTTATTAATACCATATTGACTCATTACAGTACATTTTTTACTGTCTGACTCCTTTCTTAACCAAGCAGTATTTAAAAAATTACTTCAAACCCTGGCCAGCGGCTCAGCGGATAGATGCCGGCCTGCAAACCCAAAGGTCGCTGGTTTGATTCCCAGCCAGGGCACATAACCAGGTTACAAGCCAGCTCTACAGCCAGGTCCATGGCTGGAGGCAGGTGAAAGGCAACCATGCATTGATGTTTCTCTCCCTCTCTTCCCCTCTCTCTAAAAATAATAAAACCTTAAAAGGAAAATCACTTCATCTGGGCAGGATTTGTTTAGATAATGGTGGGGGAGGTATCTGAGCTGAAGCTGAAGGTGTGAGAGGCAGGCAGCCGTGCACAGGGCCGGGAAGAGCGTTTGGAAGCAGAGGGCCAGGCCCCGATGCACAGAGGAGGCAGAGAGCACAGGTTGTGAGAACACCCAGCTAGGGGCACAGCGGGTCTTCTGGTTTGAGTTTTATTCTATGCTCAATAGGAAGCCAATGAAAATTTTTATGTTTAGGCCCCACCTGATGTAAATTCCAATACCACATGCATTCCTACCTGAAATGAATGCATCTCTAAGTTACTCAAGCCTGAGTTTTCTAATCTGAAACTCTCATACATTAGAGGAACTGGTTAAACTCTCCTAAAGTGAGACTGTTAAAACCAAAATACAGCTTTTATTCCTACCTGGACGAATGCTGCCCCAAGAGTTAGACAGAACAGTCACAGAGCTAGAGCTTCAACCTCCCCCTTATTTCCCATCTGCACTCGGACCTCTAAGTTACACTCGCAATTGACTCCCTAGGGACCAAAAAGACAGCAAGGAGGAACCCCGACATTACCCAGTGGCAGTTTGCTGGCAGCATCTGGTCCCTTTGTTTTCTTCTTCTTCTTCCCCACTCTAGTCGGTACAGGAGGTTCATATTTCTTTTTCTTGTCCTTGAGTTTTCATGAGAACAGGGGGAAAACAATCACATCATAATACTTAAACACAGCTTACTTCTGTAGGACTACTGTCTATTTCCAGATGATATAATTTTCCTTATCTTTTAAGGCACTATTAAACACTGTCCTTTAAAAAAAACACTAGGTTACATCCCTGCAATTTTAATGTGAATGTAACTGATTTTTCTTTGTATAATGTACAATGATAGGTTTTTAAATAAGGAATAGAGAGCTTAGAGAGGTTAAAATTCAGAGTTATATGCCAAAGTTTGGTTAGATAATTTGAGATAGTTCTTCACATCTCAGGATATTAAACATTAAAATTACAAGCAATTTATTTTAACACTTCTTAATGTGTAAATTACTTTCACACATTTAAAATAATTCATAAATACCTACTTGACAGTTAGGTTGATAATTTTTTTTAAACCATGTAAACAGTATGACACTATTTGTAGGCCAGGGTGGTTAAATAACTACAGAATCATTTCATTTGCATTTTAAGATTCACAAATCCCAAAGAACTCAGCTGAGATCTATGACATCTCCCACAAGTTGCTCACATCACTGATAAATCTGGCTGCATATTTACCTTGTCATCCTTCTTGCCGCCTCCGGGACCGTGACCACCACTCTGACTTTGACCCTGGGGTTGGGGAGGGTGGGAAGCAGTAAATCCAGAATGAGATCACTTCAGAAGAACATCCTTATTTTCCTGAGATTCAAAGACACTAGCATGTCCCCCTTGTTTTAACATTCCTGAACACTAAAGATGTCCTTATAGTCAATGAGCTCCTTTAGCCTGGGGGAACTTTTTTCCTGAAGAGCTGTTAGCTGTACAATGATGTATCTTGTAATTGATTTCATCTTAAAGCAAAGACAACTCTATCAACAGACATAATTGATTCATCATAATAAGGCCAAGGTTCTCAACCCTGCCCACTTCTTGAGGTGAAGACATTCTTTAATATAAAACCACCTGATGTCACCAAGAATGTATTTCATGAAGTTAGGCCATGAAAACGGAATCATTTTCCCTTTTCAACAACGACCAATGACACCTTACTGAGACAACAGGAGACTTCCCTTGTAACATCAAGTCACATCCCAGCATCCCTCACACCTGGGGTTCTCGGGCCACCGAACTGAAAAGCTGAACCACCTTAAGGTATCAAGAACTTATGTGTCTTAATAATCATCATCAGTGGGATTTCTGATTTTAAAAGACCCTTCAGTGAGAGGATAATGCTTAACACAGAGCAATGTCTCAGAAATGACACACTGCACTTGAAATGAGTAACAGTGAACTTATTTGATTAGGGGGTGTGGGAAGTCTCCCCTCAAGTCACATTAACACACTATCAGGACAAAACTACCACCCCGTGGTGGTTCGAAAGAGAGTTCAGGTCACAGGCACATCCCCATGTGTGGCTTCTTAACCCTTTGTGCTTTATTCTGAAGGTGACTAAGGGCTCTGAGAAATTCTAGGGATGCTGCACTGCAACAGGCTGTGCAAATTACAGGTCGACTCCCATATACTCCTTTCTCTTCAGATCGCATAAATCTTTTCGCCTTTTACAATGACTCCCCTCCCTGAGGATGTCTGCTGTTGGCTGGGCAGCTCCTGTTTGCGGGGTGCTGACCATGTGTCCGAGCCTTTGCTGAACATTTTCCTTCACTGTCACCGACTCCACACAACTCTTCCAGGCACGTTCATCACCCCCACTTTGCAGGTGAGGCACTATAGGCAGCCATGGCCCAGGCTGCACCCAGCTCTGAATTCCGACCCATCATTGGCAGGTGAGGGGACCCTGGGTCAGTCAGGCCCCCCTGGGCCCTGGAGTCCTAACTGGGAAGTGTGGGCGACACCAGGGGCTATCTGCTGCTGAGGACGAGGTGGCACAAAGGCCACTGAGTAGTTCCGCGACTCTCTGTAGCGGCTCACCAATACAGTACTGTTGGTGAGCCAGAAGTGCCAGGGTCAGGGCTTTAACAAACACCTGGATGCTGAGACAAGTCCATTCTGCTCCAGCTCTCCTCCGTCCCCTCGGTCTGTCTTGCTGTTGCTTGTCTGGATTCAGCCTCCCCCCTGAGATGCCCACATCCAGCTTCTCCCCCGACCAAGCCAGCTTTCGCTTCTAAACCAATCAGCTGACCCTTCAATTCTCCTTCAGAACCGTGAACTGCGCTCTGCATTAATGGCGTAGCTTCCAATCGTTTGATGGCAGCATGTGGCCCCTCACCAGACTGGCTGCAAGCTCTTCTCCTCCTTCTCCAATCAACTTTCTCCTGATCATGCAAGTCTGCCCCCGCCCCCCCACCTCGGCCCCCATGCCCACCATGTCCCCCTGAACAGACCCCAAACCTCTTTCCATCTGGGCCTTTTACATGAAGTTTCTCAGTCCCAATGAACAAAGATAAAGATGCCCATCACTGAGCCAATACTATATGTCAAGCAACATGCTAAAGAGCCTCAGGGTGTCCCCTCACTCCATTTCTGCAAACTCTCCAGGGTCGGTACTATCATTACCTCTAACTTACACCCAAAAAATCTACGGCCCAGAGGCAACAGGTATGCGTTCTAGCACTGCCGCTGTTTCTCCTCAATCAAGTGAGGACAATAATTACCTCGAGGGACCGCTGGGGGAATAATGAGAAAAGGCTGGAGAAGTGCCCGCCATTCGCTTAGAACATCGCCCATACGTCCTTTACGCCTGTCGGGCTGTGGCCAGCCCGGTCCCAGGCCCTCGGCACCCACTGTCCCTTTTCCTTCAGGTCTGGGCACCGGCTACTCTCTGGCCGCCTTCAGCTCTGCGCTCGGATCTCGCCGCTGCTGCCCCGTGTAAAACAGCCCCCCCCATTTCCTATGAAACAGCCCTATCACCGCGGCCACTCCACACTCCGACGCCCCATCACACATTTCTTTCCCTATTTTTGGCCGCCTTGTCCAGAACGTAAGCGCCAGCAACGCGGAGGCCGTCAATCATGCTCATCCCCTGGCCCCTCGGAGCCCGCGGAAGCGCCTGCCCCGCCCCCCAGGGCCGGTGCTCAGTAACATTTCCTTAGGAAACGGAAAATCAGACGCCAGCTGCTTCTACGGTCACTAATGCACCACGGGGCCCTTCCCCTCCGAGTTCCCCCCGTCCTGAAAGCGTCCGTCTCCAAGGCCTCCTTCCGATGCTCAGCTCGCACGGCTCCCTCCCTCGGGTCGCCCTCCCCCGTTCCGGTTACTCGAGGCGCCTCCCGCTGGAACAACCCGGGCCGGCCAGCAGAATCCCGGGCGGCCTGACTCGCCCCGCAGCGCCGCCGACCCGCCTGGGCCTGGGCCACCCTCCGCGCCGAGCCCCGGTCCCAGCGCCCCCCTCCCCAGCAAGGCCCTCCCGGGACCCGGCCCGCGGTAGATCTGAACACCGTCTCCCGGGGCCTCGACCCGGCCGGCGGGGAAGCGGGTGGGCCGAGGGGTCTCTGGCAGCCACACTGCTCCCTCGTTTCGGGCCGCTCGAATCCCGTCAGGTCGCGACCGCCAACCATAACCCTTAGTCACTCACCATGTTGATTCGGCGGCTGGAGCCGTCGCTGCCGGAAGTGGATTTGCGCCACAGGCGATCAGAAGCGGAAGCTGCCGAGGGCAGCTACGGGGGCCGATGGGAATCAAACCGCGCGCGGACGGAGCGCGCTCCGGCGCTTCCTGCGGGGTGGGGGTGGGGGGCAATGGTATTTGATAATATGTGAGCCGTGTGTTTTACTTAAAAAAATTTTTTTAAAAAATCGCAGCAATGAGGCTGTCGTCAACGACAATAACCTCGACTGTCAGGGAACGAAATAATTGTGAAATTATAAAATATTTTAAACATGCGAAAAACAGAACTTTTATTTATTGCTCCAAGAACTGGAATGGCGTTGGAACTGCGAAGTTGCTGTTAGGGTTGCATCGACATTTACGTGACGATTTGGTCTCTGGAATTAATGAGTTCCCTAAATCTGCCCCCACCCCCCTTCTTTCTGATGTCTTGTGACTTGTGCTAATGCCAAGTGTTTTAAAGTCCTCATCTTACATCTGGTAGGTCACGTTCATCGTTTATCACGTCCACCAGAACATCGGAAAGACAGCAGGTGTCCCTTTGGCTTTTGAAAGCTCCCGCAAGGGGTGAAAAAAATGCTGCATCTTTCTGAACTGGAGGGATGGATTTTTTTTTTTTTTTTCCTGTTCCAGATTAATTTAGGCATTTTAGTTGTTGCATTTAGTGCACACACAAAATTTTTTTACTAATAAAAAACACAACAGATACAAAAGACACCATCACTAAAATACTGTAACAGAACATCTTGACACCGTTGACCTGCACTAACAAACCTGGTCTCTACCTAATACATGAAATGATACCAGTGAGGGGCAACACAGCTCCCATAAATGATGAAAGCAATGTGTAGGTGTCACATTGAAAGAAACGTAGCCTAATTATCAAAACTCAAGAGGATTTGAATTCTGAAGGATATGTATTAAGAGATGCCCTCTTGAACCTATGTACCCCTTTGTTCATAGCAGCACTATTTACAATAGCCAAGGGCTGGAAACAGCCTAAGTGCTCATCAGTGGATCAATGGATTCAATATCTTCGGTGTGTTTACTGAATGGAATACTACGCAGCAGAAAGAAAGAAGGAACTCCTACCTTTTGCAACAACATGGATGGAACTGGAGAGTATTATTGCTTAGTGAAATAAGCCAGGCAGTGAAAGACGAATACCATATACTCTCACCTAATACAGGACACTAATGAACAAAACAAACAAGCAAAATAGATCCAGAGGCATAGAAACAAGGAACAGACTTCAGTGGGCAGAGGGGAGCAGGGAGGGGGAGAAAGGGGCAAAGAAAGGGAACCATTTAGCCAAGGAACTAGTACAAATGACCCACGGACATGGGCGACAGGTGCGGATTGACTGTGGGAGACGGGACGGGGAGGGTGGGGCAGGCGGGAGTGGTGGGGGAAAGTGGGATAAATAATACAACAATAATGAATTTGTAACTAACTAACTAAATGTTTAAATGAAGCATTTGGGTAAAATGACTTGAAGCTTGATCAGCTGCCACCAGAAACGACTCCCAGCTTCAGCGCCCTGGACTCCTGGCTGCCCAGGGCGTCTCTCGTGCTTGGCAAAGGAGAAATGATTGGAGCGCGGTCAGTCTCCAGCTGGCGGGTGGGTGCATGCAGTTCACGCGCTGACCAGCAGAGGAAGCCACAGCCCCAAATATTGCGCAGTGGCTTCCCTGAAGTTCCTGGGGGAACATCCCGGCTAGTTGGCTCCCCAAGTCCTTGACACTCCTGGCTCACCCACCCCCGGGGGTTAGCGCACCCTCTTACCAAGTGCCCACTGAATACCGAACAGGGGCTCCGATGACCCTCAACATTGCTTTGAGTTTATTGTGTCGCCCTCCTATTGCAGATGAGAAACTGGAGCTTAGAGATACTCAGCGACCTGCTTGAGACCATACACCTGAGGGGCAGTCACGTCTACCCGAGACACTCTGGTTTCCAGCCTTTATTTTCATTGCTTTTCTGTCTCATGAACATCCGCAGAGGTTCAGAGCTGGGACACACCCTAGCATTCACATCCTACCAGTGGTCAGTGGCTTGGCCAGCCCCTGGGGGCCCCAGGCTCTCAGCTTGGGGACATCTCTGTGTGGCTTCCTCCACTGAAACACTGTCGGGACCCACTCAGAACCCTAGAGTTGGTATGAAGGTTATTTTAAGCGGAAAACATTTACTATTCAACAGATTCAGCAGAAAGAGGCCTTCTTGGAGCTCCTTTTATCTGACTAAAATCAGCCGCTTCTGGGAAATGAAGCACCATAAATTCCCTGGCTGGAGCCTGGCCCAGGACACTCGTAGTGAACAGACCAGGAATTCCCTCTTTGGGGGCCTTTAGGACTCTGAAAAAGATGGAAAGCCTGCTTGTACTTTCTAGAGAAACATCATCACAAACTATCTTATCCTCCATTTGTTCAAGAAATCTATTCTATAAAAACCTATGTCTTCTTCCCTTAGAAGCCATTTCTCCCCCTCCTTTTCCTCTGCTAAGTTAGGTGTATAAACCCCTAACCCGAACCACTTACGGAACAGCTTGTTTCTTTTGATAGCTCCACATGCATATGAAAAAAAACACTTTTTTCTCCTACTCATATGCCACTTGTCAGTTTAATTCTCATGTCGCCAGTCAATAAACCTAAGAGGGCAGAGGAAAAGGTTTTTCTTTACCATGACACTGTCCAGCCAGGACGCCTTTTCCCTGACTCTCGGGTCTGATCCCTGCCATATATCCTCATCTTTCTCTCTGGACTTATTAAGAGAAGTGGTAGCTGGGTGACTTTGAGCAAATCACTTGATCTCTCTGAGCCTTCGTTTCCTTCCTATAAGATTAGAATTTTGGTGAGAAGAGGCTTCTGTAGCATCTGTTGTGTTGTAAAACCGGGGCCCTCTGGTGAGCTTGCCCACAGTTTCTAGGGCTGGTACAAAAGTAGGTTTCCGGTTGTTCCTATGGAAAATAACACAGTAATGAATAAATTGTAATACGAGAATAAACTCCATATTTCCTGTACTAAAATATAAGCCTACTTTTGCCCCACTCCTCAGAGGGGACTTTTGTTACTTATCACATCTCTAGCTGCTTCTCCCATAATACCCTCCCTTTGGCCCAATTGCACTTGGTTTTGGTCCTTGTATGTGCCCCAGGATTTCCAGCTCCCAGCCTCCATTCATACTTCTAACTCTGCTTCTAGTCGTTGGACTCCTACTTAACCTTCAAAATCCATTCAAAGGCCACCTGCCAATAAAGCTCTTCCTGATCCCCATGAAGGCCATGCTCCTGTCCGCTTTTCTTTATAAGGCTGATTCATCCATTGGCTTGATTAGGGAAATTGTACACCTCTCATCCTCTTTCCAGGCCTGGAATGTAGCTACTACTTTTAGAGGAGCTACTTATCCGGGTTTTTTTAAAGATTTTATTTCATTATTTTTAGAAAGAGGGGAAGGGAGAGAGGCAGAGAGGGAGAGAGACATCAATGTATGGTTGCTTTTCACCTGCCTTCAGCCACAGACCTGACTGGAGACCTGGTTTGCAACCTGGTTATGTGCCCTGGCTGGGGAATCGAACCTGCAACCTTTGGGTTTGCAGGCCGGCGCCTTATCCACTCTGCTACCAGTCAGGGCTATCTGTTTTGTATCTGTCTAGTCCCTATGTCTGGGTCAGTGGCTTGTGTATGGGGGATACGCAAGGGGCTTTCTAGAAAATGGAACCGAGATCATTAGGGGGCACAGGTGGGTCCTGGGACAGACGCAAGCAGCTCAGTATCTGAGATGCCATCACTGTCCACCTGAACTTGAACATCAGGCTAGAACAGCCACCTAGCAGTGAATGTGCGTCCATTCGACCCACAGGTTTCCCCCGACTCCCAGAAGAAATCAGCCGCTGCCCAGGGAGGCCCTGGTGGAGGTGAGTCGAGATGCAGTTTATTAACAAGAGTGTTCACCCAATGTCAAAACGTGGCTTTCTCCGTCCGGGCAAAGCCTTGTTGACAGAGTGAGCTTCCTGGGGACACGGAGCAAGCAACAAGTTCCTGTGATGCTGGAGCAGCTGAAGAGCCCATGCTGGAAAGATTCCAGCCAAGCAGCCGCCAGCAGTGACTAATTAATGGGATCCAGTTTGCAGCATTAATAGTAAACAGCGTTACCCAGGTGTGTCAGCCCTACCCAGCAGGCTCTGAGAGCTGACTTCAGGCAGCTGAGATGGAGATCCCACTTGGGGGTGGAAGTGAACCAAGTCCTGACAGTCACAGGGCTTGGGGTCCTTCTCCACCCAGCCGGGGAATCCTGGGCTCCATGGCTAGGGGTATGCCCATCGGATTTCAGGTCGTTGGCCTGGAGCATTTATTGAGCACCTCCTGTATGCATGGTACATTGGCTCAGGGGTTAGAGAACCTCTCTCTGCCATTTATAGGATGACAACCAATTTTGTCTCATTTCTTCAACTGTAACTTGGGGACAATGATGGTGACAGCAATGACGGTTTCTACAGTAAGTCCTCACTTAATGTTGTCAACAGGTTCTGGGGAACTGCGACTTCCAGCAAACTGCAGCATAACAAAACCAATTTCACCCCAGGCTAAGAGCTACAAATTAAGAGTCAAGTTCCTATGACATAGTTCTGGTCACAAAACATCACCAAACTTCTAAATAAAGACCCCAAACACTTCGAATATTAGACATTGAAATAAATGTACGCTATACACACATTTAAGGAAAATGAATAAAAACAAATAAGGTAATGCTTTGTCAACCTTACACTGGTTCTGGCTTGTGGGTGGTTGGAACCTGTCCTGGGAGCTCATGGCGCAAGGTGGACCCCACCCTGGAAGGACACCTTCCCCTGCAGGGTGTGCACATGTGTGTGGAAGCACATGCGCACACACACTCAGGCAGTGCAGACCCACCAGTTTTCCTCATTTGCACGTTTTTGGGGATGTCGGATGAAATCGAAGGACCTAGAAAAAACACATGCAGATGTGAGGACAGCGTGCAAACCCCCCACGGTGGCCCCACCCCCAGAATTGATCGTTTTTGACCCATCGATGTCATAATGGAACGATGTTGAACAAAATGACATTACTTGGGGACCTGATGTACTTGATGAACACTTGCAATGCGACGGGCGCTGTTCTCAGAGCTTTCCAGCCATTGGTCTTATCCAATCCTCATAACGACCCAAAATCTAGAAGCTATTCATGGCACTATTTTACAGATGAGAAAGAAAAACCAAGGCTTAGGGAGTGTACTGGTGTTTGGATAGACTTCCCCTTCCCCTATGCATGTCCTTCAGAGCCTCAGACTGTGACCTTATTTAGTTTTTTGAAAGTAGAGTCATTGTAGATGTAATTAGTTAAGTCGGGCGGGTTTACACTGGAATTAATATGCGAGTAGGACTAATACCTTAGTCCAGTATGACTGATGTCTGATAGAAAAAGGACTTCTAGCCCCCAGAACTGTGATGGAATAAATTGTTATTTTAAGCCGCTCAGTTTGTGGCAACTTGTTCTAGCAGCTTTAGGGAACCAACACAGAGAGGTTCAGTAAATTGCTGAAGGCTGCACAGCAGGGAGGCAGAACCCCTGGGGTTACAGAGCACCTGTGATTAGCGATTCCTCTGTATTAAATGAGTAGGTTGGGTAAATCAGTGCCTGGAACAAGAGCTGCAAAAGTGCTATTATTGTTACTGTTGTTATTAATGAGACATTGTCACAGGCTCTCTCCCTCCTCTGCACACTTCCTGGGGTTGATGTGAAGATCAGGAAGCTAATGAGTGCATTGTAACAGATCAAGACTCAGACAACTGTGAATTGTATTATCATCAATATTATCAGAGCCAATGAGGTGAAGACAAACTATAGCTAATGTTTTCCCACAACCAGGGGTGTTTGATTAGAGAGGCACCAGTTCATCCCCATGAGCGGGAGGGGGGACATCAACCACTCTGTCGCCCTCTGGAGGGAACTTGAGATTTTCCTGCTGCGTCATTTATGTCATCAGACCCTGCCAGGTACCAGGCAAGACGGAGGGAAGAACGGTCCCCTGAACCCATCTTTGGCCCCAGGACTTTGCAGCGGCCTTCACTTCTGTAGGTGGTGCGTATTTCCCTGCACTTGACTTGGGCAGACCGTGTGGCTTACTGTGCTCAATCGAATGGGGTGAAGGGATGGTGCATTGGGTCTTTTGAATGTCCACCTGCTTGTCGGTGCCTCTGCCATCCCCATGAGAAGAATGTCCCAGGAGGATGAGACACCAGGAGCAGAGCCACCTCTGATGAGCCCGTCCCCAGCTGCACATGTGAGTGAAATCAACACTTGTTTACCATTGAAGATCTGATTTTGTTTGCTATGTAGTATTCCTGTAGCCAAAGCAAACTGCCACAAATCCTCCAAGGACTTTCTCTTTTACGGATCCAGGTCTGCAAGTGATGTTACAGTCACCTGGAGCGACCACAGCAGGAAGGGGTGCTTGAGCCGCCCTGGGGGTTTGGGGTTGAGGATACGGTCACGTGGATAGCATGAAATGAGTATAAAGCCTTAGACAACTTTCCTTTCATCTCTGTCTCAGGTTTTCATCTGTAACTTGGGAATAAAAATATATTCTGCTTAGGAACTCTTTGGGCTTTAAAGGAAAGGGTCTAGCGTAGCACCTGGAAGAGAGCAGGTGTCACTAAGTGCTCATCCTCTAGCACATGGAGTGTTTGGAGGTCTCACGCTGGACTTGACCTTGAGCACGCTTGTTCTATTAGCTCTTCTGGGGCTGAATCCTCATTCCGCGCTCATTGAATTAGTGGTAAATGGCAGAAATAAGTGGACAAATAGGCGGACAGGTTACATTAGTTTAAAATCCAAAGTGCAATTAAATGCACAGAGCCCCGTTCTCTGGAGGAAGAAGCAAGGTGATTCTGAATGGACTATAGCCAGGGTGGGGGTCTGTGGAATGCTTGGGACCCAAAGAAAGGATACTTGTCTACAGATCCGTGGGGGAAGGGGGGTCCTTCATTCAAGACCTTGAAAGTCGGGGGCCCAGCTCCTTGCCCACTTTCCATGATGCAAGTGGAAAAGAACAGTTAGACCTGGGGGGCAGGGGCGTGACCTTGGGCAGGTTAATGACCTCTCTGGGCCTCTACTTCCTCACCTGCAAAGCGCAGGTGGTTGTACCTGCCTCAAAGTGCAGGTCTGGGGAGGGTCAGACACTGCAGTGCACGCAGTGTTTAGTACAGTGTCCGCTGTCATCACCCCCTGTGGGCCAGGCCAGGCCATCATCTCTCCATCTGAGGTCTTACCCAACCCCGTGCACCTGAACTCACCTGCCAGTCCTGCCTGTGGGAGCATGCCCCTCTGGGGGTTCCATTTCTCCAGAAGGAACAGACAGTCCTATACGTGGCCCAAGAGCCAGAGCAGTGAGGGGCAGCACCAGGATGTAACACAGGTCTCCTAACACTGAGAAAGGTGGACAAAGAACAGTCATTTGAGTAGATGGAGAGGCCACAACTCCCACCTCCACTGACCCCACCATCCTCCCTGGGGGCCCAGGCCAGGATCCCACCAGCTCCATGTGGGTGGGGTTCTGGGTTCCCGAGGGCCAGTGGCTGGGGGCTGACAAGGATCCCCTTGAAGGCCAGCAGACCCTGCACTTGTGTCAGGAGCTGCAGTGAACATGTACGCCCCGTCTCCCAACTACCTGTAAGGGCTCCCATCTGCTTCCTTTGGCTCCAGTCTCCCAGCACCATTGCTGGGGACCTTTCTGGAGCTTTAACAGCAGTTGGATTTGAGCCACGGTCACAGCCGTGCTTGGGGTTCTCCTTACAATGAGCCCTGTGCTCTTCCCAAAGCAAACAACCACCTTTCCATGGATCCATCCACCCTTCCATCCAGCCATCTGTAAATCCATCCATCCATGAATCCATCCATCCATGCTCCTATCCGCCCATACGTATTTCCTAAATCCTATATGTAAACTATTGTTTTTAATCCTCCCAAGAGCTCTTCATGGTAGGTATTTCACTGACGGGACAGTTGAGTCTCCGGGAGGCTCAATAACTTGTCTCTGGTCACACGAACAGTAAAGAATGGAGTTGGGATAAGAACCTTGGCCTGTTCAACTCCAACGTCTGTGCTCTTTCACCTTCTCACATTGACCCTTCCTTTGGTGAACTCCTACACATCCTTCAAGGCCCATTCTAAATGTCACTTCTTCATGAAGTCATCCCCAACTCTCTGGGACATAGTGTTTCCACCTCTGTGGTCCCATTGTCCCTTTAATGTGATACCAATTTGTGATTATTTGTTTACTTCTGCATCTTCCTCCCGAGGAAGTGAGCTCCCTGAAGAGGGCCATGCCTGGCTGTAGCCCATTAAAAATGATCTTGTCTCTCCCTCCAGAGGTCGGGGCTCTGTGCATTTAATTTCACTTTGGATTTTAAACTAATGTAACCTGTTCACGTATTTGTCCACTTATTTCTGCCATTTACCACTAAGTAGTGTCGAATGAGGATTTAGTACCAGCAGAGATAATGGAAGAGGAATTTCCCAAGGTCATGTCCAGGCCTAAGCAATATTGTAGAGCCTTTGTTCAACCATTGCTCCCCTCCCCCAGGGACATTGAGGCTCTCTGACTATATCTTCCTTGTTATTATGAACACTGGCTGATAAATATTCACCCATCGTTAGTGTCCCTGGAACCATTTCTTCAGGGACCTGCAATCAATTCAGAAAGAACTAAGAGTAAGATTCCACTTGTGTGAACTCGGAGCAGCTGTGGTGCGGCTTCTGTGATCCCTTCCCTCCGTAGAGCATATTAAAAATTATATTTTATGACTGCGTTGGCATAAAGACAGTGTAATCCAGGGTGATTTATATTCATTTTTTTCTTCCTCTTCTCTCTTCTCTCCTCTCCTTTTCTCTTCTCTTCCCATCTCTCTTCCCCCCATCCCTCCCTCCCGTTCTTTCCTGATGGGAGACACAGCTTTCCTGTGGAACAGCGACAGGGGGTTGACCCCAGCTCTTTCCAATAAATAGAGGCTGGGGTTTCCAGACACAGCCCCTGCCCCAGCCCCATATGTTCAGTTTATCCCCTTCCACAACAATCATTTCCTGCCTCTGGCCCTAGGCCTGCCATGGGCCACAAAGTAGACCCAGCTCTTCAGGGTGGAATTCCCAGTCTCCGTCTCCACCTTCTTCAGCCCCCGCCCTGGTCCCTGCCCCTGCAGCACCGTGGGCCTTGCCAACTGCACCTGCTGGTACTGTGACCATGGTGGCAGTGGCGTGGCGGAGGCCACATCTGGTTGCGGTAGGGGAGGGGACCAGGGTAAGAAGAGGAAGTGGTGACTGCAGACCTCGCTTGGGGAAGTGTGGCTCTCAAGGGGCAGAGAGACAAGGTGGCAAATCAAAGGAATTTTTCTTTTCTATTTCCTTTCAGCAGGAGAGACTGGGGTACTGCACCGTGGTTCCACGTGTGCACGGCTAAGTGTTCAGAGCCTTGGTGTCAGTTCATTCCTCTTACTTGGGCGCCTTTACCTTCTGTAACCTTGGACAAGTCACTCCTCTGTGCCCCAGTTCCTTCGTTATGGAATATGGACAGTGGCGGTTCCCACGCCACGTGGTTATACGGACAGTGGTGGTTCCCACGCCACATGGTTACCGTGGGGACTGCGCACAGTAACGTGTGAGGCACTTGGTGGAGCGTTTCCCAGGTTCACAGAAGGAGCTGATCGAAGAGACCCAACGTGCAGAGTGGACAAGGGGAATGACAGGGCCTCAGCCCAGCCCTGAGTGGCTTCACACCTAACATGGAGCCTGGGTGCCTGGCACTGCCCATCGGGGCATCTGCCCTGCTGACCATCTCAGGCAGAGTATGGTCAGAGATGGAGGACGGGGACTGGGGCTTCGCGGAGCTCACGGGACAGACCGTGTGACCTGATTGGGACCTGCCTGCTTCTGAACGGTTATTCAACGCACACCTGTACGTAGGGAAAAATTCGGCCCAAGACTCACTTTCATTGTCTCCTGGCAGCGGCATTTTGAGGGGGTGGGTAGCTAACTCCCATCTCAGAGTTCTCCGAGGTCACCATTGTCCCACGCAGAGATCCTACCCAGTGTAAACGACCATACTGGCTCTAATCCGGTCCCAGGAGGAACAAGAAACAGGCTTCGGAAGTGAGAGGTAAGAGAACCAGATATTAAAAGTGAGGAATTGTGTCGGTTAAGCTAAGAAAATGGTGTGTCTGGGAAAGGAAGGTTATAATATCTTCAAATCAATCTCTTCATCTCTCCAGCAGCAGCCCCCAAAGATTGCTCAGTGGCTGAAAGACACCCACCCAACCGACTGGACAAAGAGGGACCGTGGGGTCTGCCCTGCCATGAACTGTCACCATGACTCACACCAGGAAGCTTACCAAGTAGCTTAATTATGACTGTCCCGTGAGTGGTATCCATTCCTGCACTCCATGGAACACGTAAGGCTTCTAACTGAGGCTCCACTCGTGTAAGGCTTTGACCATGGAACTGTGGGGGGGAATGTTTCTTAAGGTTTTTCTTTACAACTTCTGGGGGAGAGAATTTTGGTAGCCGAAAAACCACTGTCTCCACACTTTCAGCACAGAGAAGGGATCCCTGAACATTCAACAGCAAATGCAACTGTCTGCTTCACACGAGGGCTTTACAACCAGGCCCGGGTTCCGACCACCGCCCCCTCACCGCTCTGAAAAAAAAAAAAAAAAAAAAAAAGCAAAGTAGGAAATAAACGTTTTGGATCAAAAACAGACAGTTCCTGGCTGGTGGCTCAGTGGATAAGGTGCCGGCCTGCAAACCCAAAAGTTGCAGGTTCGATTCCCCAGCCAGGGCACATAATGAGGTTGCAAGCCAGGTCTCCAGCCAGGTCCATAGCTGGAGGCAGGTGAAAAAGGCAACCATACATTGATTTCTGTCTCTGTCTCTCTCTGCCTCTCTCCCTTCCCCACTCTCTAAAAATAATAAATAAAATATTTAAAAAAAACAAAACAAAAAGAAACAAACAAAAAAAAAACACAGTTGTAACGGAATCTTCCTGCCCCCAATAACAGCATTCTCTAGAGTTCTTTCACTTTGATATATAATGGCACCCTTATCAGCAATAATGTTGAAGAAATTCTCTTTGGTGGAGCTAATTGAAGATATCCATTAGATCAGCAATAGGCCCTTTTCTCCTTGAAGGTGTATGATTCAAAAGAGAAGGACATGAAAGGTGAGAACTGTTAGTTCCCCAGAATAATCCAGGAGAGAGTGAAAGTGGTAAAGTGTGTAAGTCAAAGTGTTCTAGAGAAACAGAACCATGGGAGACAGGTGTATAGACAGGCAGGCAGACAGATTCTGATTGAGAAGATCTGGGGAAAGGCATGAAAATCTGCATGATGACAAACTTCTTCAGGGATTCTTGGAATTTTGAGAATGTGGGGAACCCGAGTGCACAGAGCCTCAGGCAGGTAATTCTGTACAGACTTTAACTCCAAGGCTAGTTGCTGGGAAGACTAAGCAAAATTCAATGGGCCGGTGCCATAGGGTCACCCAGAAATCTTCCACCCAAGGATAATCATGAGGCATTATGTTTACAAAAGTCCTTTACAGATGAAAAAGCAGCCCCTTCTGCATGAATCCAGGACCCTAACTCATTACCTTCATCTCACATGTCAGTGACAGCATGGCTCCCAGAGTGGTTATTTTGGCGTCTGGACAATTCAGGATAATCAGAAATGGCTTTGGGAGGCACGGGGATCTGGTAACGGTGGCAAAACTTGACAGGGGCGCAAGCTGGGCTCCAGGAGCAGGGGCTCTTCCCTGTCCTTGATACCTCAGGCTCAGGACATTCTTTATTGGAAAAAAGTCGCCTGGAGGACTTGTTAAAACACAGATCGCTAGGCCCTGCCCTCAGAGCTTCTGGTTCTTTAAGTCAGGGTTGAGGGCAGAGAATCTGCATTTCCAACACATCCCAGGTGCTGCTGCCGCTGGCCTGGGACAGGCTGTGCAGGGACCACACTCTTAGCAAGGCAGCTTCAGGTCAACGGCCAAGACCTGGTAGGACATGAGACCTGAGTTGGAGTCATAGGCATAAGCTCAGTTCATGGCCCAAGCTGGGCATGACTGGCTGTGTGCAACCTTAAGAAGGTTTTCTTTTTTTAACTTTTTACTTGGCGATAACTTTAGGCTTATACCCCAATTGTTAAAATAGTACAGAGCTCCCATATATCTTTTACGCAACTTCCCTTTATGCTAACATCTTACATCCACAGAGCACTCCTCAAAACCAAGAATTTAACCTTAAAATCAGACTATTATTAACTAGATTACAAGTTATTGGGTCTCACCCCAGTTTTCCCACTAACGTCCTTTTTATGTGCCAAGATCCTATCCGGGTTCCCATGTTGCATTTAATTGTGCTTTCTTCGTCTTCTTCCACATGTACTCGTACATTAGTCTTTCTTCCGGTAGCTTGACAGTTTTATTTTTAGGACGTCCCTCACTTTGTGTCAGCCGTTTTCTCAGGATTAGACTGAGGTTATGTGTTATTGGGAAGGATGTCACGGAGATGCTATACCCTTCTCAGAACATCATTTCAGGTGGCATGTGACGTTGGTATGTACTATTGGTGATGCTAACTCACCTGTTTAATTTGGTGTCTGCCAGAATTCTACATGGGGAAATTACTGTTTTTTTGCTCTTTATAATTACTATTTTGGTGGCAGGCCTTTAAGACTCCAAATATCCTGATTCCAGTTAAACTTTAATATCACTAATTTTAGCATCCACCGGTGGATTCCATGTGGCTTTGATGCTCTGGTGGCAATTCTCTACTTCCCTAATTCTTTCTATGTTTACCAATTGGCATTCTTCTCTATGAAAGAGCTGATTCTGCTATGGTTGAAGATGTCTGATGCTGGAGCTACACAGCCCTAAGTTCAAATCCCAGGGCTGATACTTAAGACACTTCTGCTGTTGGGCGCTTGTGGCAAATACTCGGGTTTGCCAGGTAGAAAGAAAAGGCAACTCAGCCGGCAAAGGGTGCTGTTGCAGGAGGGCTCTAAGGCGGCGTGGAGCCTGGACCAAGAGCCCCACTCCCCCTTGTGGAGGCCTGGGTTCTCTGAGCTATATACACCATTAGAGCTGAGAGGTCAGGCAATGAGCAATCACTCTTGTGCCCATTTCCTTGTGCAAAAATACAAGGTGGTTGGATGGGAGGTTCCTTAGGGTCCCAGCAATGGTGCTTTCTGCTCAACATTTCAGTTTCATTACGCATAGGTTTCCTCCTTTATCTTTTTTATGGCACCCATCTTTCCTCATCATTTCTGCAAGGACTGTGTGTACACCCCTCTTATCATAGAAAAACAACTCTGCCCTCATCCCCAAAACACCCTCTCCTGAAAATATGAAGATCAATAGTCCTTGTTCCTAGCGTGGACATTTTAACTACTTGAGAGTAGTTAGGTCACTGGACGTATTCGAATCCCAGGAGGCAGAGCTGAAACAGGTTAGAAAAGAAACACCAGATTTTATTTTCTGGCCTAGAATGTTTCTCCGGCCACGGATCCAAGATGATGATGCTCTTGTCTCCAAAAGTTAATTTCCTGCTTCCTTTTTTTTCCTGCGTAATAAATGCCTGTTTGATTAGGCACCCATTCCCACTGTCCATAATGAGCACTCCCGTCAGCTTAGTTAATAAAACGAGGATTTATTGAATTTTTGGTTTTAATAAATAGGCAGCCATGACCTTTGCAACTGACCCCAGGCCGTGGTGAAAAGGAAAGGGACGATGTTAATCTCTATTCTTTAGTTCTAAGTGAGAGTCTCCCCCACCACTTTGCCGCAGTGTACATACAGGCCTGAAGCTGAATTTCGTCCTCTTAGCACACTTAGCCAAGCATTAAAGATCTTCAAAATGAAATAAAAAAAACAAAACAAAAAACACCCAAAAAACAAAAAGCAGAGAAACAGGTAAAGTGTCCAACAGATGGCTGGCTACCTCAGCACAGCCAGCACTGCTCTGAAAGTAGCCCAGAGCCCTGGCACATTTTCCAACATGTCCTCCTCTTTTTTCCTGAAGTAGAAGCGAATTCGGCTAGGCAGGGCGTTCCAGGGGAAAATGAGACCCCTCAGAGCTTTTATTTCCGAACAAGGAACAGAGCAGCAGGAAATCAAGGCTGGCTTAACACACACCCACACCCCCTTTCCCCATGAGGCCGTTAAAACCCAGGAGCAGGACGAGTTAAAAAAAAACCCAACAGAACGGCAGTATCACTGGCTGCTTCACGATTCAATCGGAAAAGACCGGATTTAAGTGTAAAGGAGAAAGATAAGGAGAAAGGTCCTGCTGCCACAGCTTCCCGTGCTGGCGGCTGGCTGGAGCCACAGATGAGGTTTCTCAAGCCGGGCTCAAGGGGCCCGGGAGGGGCCCGGCGGCGGGCAGGGCTGAGCCAGGGGCCCGTCCTCGGCCTCCCTGCCCTACCTGTCCCCGCTGGTCTCCGCCAGCCTGTTGTTCATGATCGCGAAGGCTCCTACGCCCCCTGAGAACTCACTGTCCCGGTGCAGCGTGCCGCTCTGGTGCGGGCAGCCGTTGGCTGCGTCGGGTGGCTGCTTCTGGAGGATGGGCAGCGAGACCCTGTTTGCTGCCACGCAGTCCCTCCCGGAGACGGCCTCCCCCAAGGGGCTCTGCCCGTCCGCGTCACTCTCCATCACGCCGTCCGTTTCTATGGAGATGCTGCACGGGTTCTGGACGTTGCCAGGCATGACCACGTTCCTCCGTGAGCGCGGCAGCCCACCCCGGCCCTGCCGGCCGCACCGGGCCTCCACCTTCCGCAGGATCCAGTTCACCGACTGTTTGATGAGGATGGAGATGACGTTGAACAGGGAGTAGATGCAGCAGACGCCCATGAGGATGAAGACGAAGTTGGCGAAGCGGTAGAAGCCTTGGCTCTCGTACTGGGCGTGCTGGCTGCTGACGAGGTCCCCGAAGCCGATGGTGCTGAAAGCCACGAAGCAGAAGTAGAGCGAGTCGAAGTAGCTCCAGCCTTCCACGGAGGTGTACATGGCCGAGGCGCAGCAGGAGATGAGGAGCGAGGCCAGGCACAGGATCAGCATGACGTAGTACACGGAGGGCTTCCAGCCGGCCAGGCTGTCCACCTCGGACCTGCCCAGGCCCTTCAGGCTGTCCGGGGGCAGGGCCCTGCGTCGGCGGAGCTGCCGCTGGTGGCACGACTTCATGATGCAGGCGATGACGGTGATCAGGCGCTCCAGGAACAGGTTGAAGAACAGGATGGTGCTCGCGCACCCGATGAGGCCGTAGAAGATCAGGAAGATTTTGCCGCCGACGGTCGCTGGGGTCGTCATCCCAAACCCTGAGAGAGAGAGAGGCAGAGGACAGAGGCGTGAGGGAGGACGTTGCTGGGGAAGGGGTCAGGGCCTTGGCTTGGATGAGGGCGAAGCCGTTGGGCCTGGTCCTCCTGGGAATGAGAGGGGAAGTTCCCCCTTCCTTCCCAGGAGGCTGCGTGCAGTTCAGGGCCGGAGCCATTGCGAACACCAGAAAAAGGTACCTGGCCCTCTGGGGGGAGGGGAGGGGGTGCAGCCAGCAGTGAAGGCCTGGTGACGAGCAGGAGGACTGAATGTCAGCCTCCCCTGCCCACTCTGCTGGCCAACTGAACCACCACACTCAGCAGGAACCAAGGCTGATACAAAGGAAAGGCTCACGGAGACTCACTGAAACTCATTTATTCTATAAACCCACTAGATACCCTTCCAGGGACAAGTGACAGAACCGTGGAAAAAACAGACCTGGTCCCGGACCTCCGGGAGCTCCTGCCTGGTGCGGAGATTATTATTCTGAGATGAATGTTTTGCTGGAGGAGGTACAGGACCCTGTGGGAGCTGCTCAGAGGGGAACCCCTCTCAGATTTGGGGTTCTGGGAGGATGACCCCAGGAGGGCTGGAAGATAGAGGGGAGTGAGGTAGATGAGGAGGCTGCCTGGGTGTGACAGTGGTGGTCTCGGGGGGCCTGGGGGGGCTGCTGCAGGCACAGAAATAGCAGGTATCAGCATATTGAGAGTTGAGGAATTTGCTCAGCACTTCCTCACTTCTGAACAATCCTCCCAACATTCACCTCACGCTCTGGAAGTGAACACTGAGGTGTCGCCTGAGACAGTATGAAAGGCCTCTGTAGCTTTTGTCTTTCCGTCCTCACAATCTCCACCTTGCTGACCTACAGGCCTGCTGACGGGAACACCAACTGGGGGACAACGGGCGTCACGAAGAAAGACGAGGACCAGCAGCGAGCGCAGGGGTACACTTGCCAGGAATCGGGAAAGTGCTCACTTGCTCTCTCATGCGGCACAAGGTCCAAATGCGCAAAGGTTTCCTTTCCCAAAGCCTTCCGGTCCCATCCCAGAGGCGACCGTTAAGTTTCCTTCTGGAGGGTGCCGCGGCCATTGTTAGGAGTAACTGTCACCCACAGGGAACAGCGATGATTTATTGAGCACCGGTTGAGCTCAAGAACCTGCACGGGGGTTTGGGTCCTGGACAAGGTCCCGGACCTCGAGGAGCTCAGGATCCAGGCTGGGACAGACAAACTGCCGTCTACAGAACAAGGCACAGTGAACCAAGGGTCAGAATCAAGGTGCTCTACTGCTCACAAAACAAATAAAATCTTCAAAGAAAATAAGCTGATGGTTGGAAATGATTTTTCAAGACCTTATAAAACTCAGCCTCCTCCCCACCTTATCTTTTTATTCTCCCCTGAGGACATGCTATCGAGAGGGGAAGAGGGGGAGAGAGAAGGAGAGAAGCATCAATGTGAGAGAAATATCAATCAATGGCCTCCCATCATGCCTTGACTGGGGGATCAGACCTGCAACCTAGGCACGTGCCCTGACCGAGAATCCAATCCGCGACCTGTGGGTTTACAGGACGATGGTCCTAGCAACTGAACCACACTGGCCATGTTTGTGTTCACCATATATTAACTAAAAAAGAGCAAAGCCTGTGAATGAATAAAATCAAGCTAAGAACATCTCTCCTTCGCAAGCAACCAACCACTGGTCAGTTATGGAGAAGGCCCGGTGGATTGCAAACCGGCCTCCTGCAGCCGTGGTGGGTTTTCCTCACAGTCCTGCACGAGTGGTAAACCTCTCTGGGGTCTTACACACAAGATCATCTGCCTCTTCCTGTCCATTCTTCAGGGCTGCAGAATGGCCTCAGGAGGAGGATGCTGACAGCAGTTTATGAGGATTCGCTCTGAGCCAGGCCCTGTGTGTGGTGCTTTACCTTAAATTATTTCTCCCAACCTGATGCCAACCGTGCAAGGAGAAATCCGAAATACACAGAGGTGAAGAAAAGATGCTCAAAGTCACGCTGCTAGCTGGTTAGGGGCCTGGGTCCTAGTTCAGGCTACGAATAACCTAGGTATGGGGTGGTCACAACTTTTTTTTTCTTCTGGTTGTCGCTTTGGTAAAATGAGGGTAGGGTGGCCCAGATAAACCCTAACGACCTTCCAATTCCAATATTCTGTAATGTGTGTGTGTGTGTGTGCAGGACAGATACTGAGCTCATTCTATATATGCAATCACCCCAGGATCCTGGGGGAGCTCACCGTGGGTACCCATGGCTCTCCTTCTCCAGGCCAGGCAGGTAAATCTACGTCAATCTGAAGGGAAGTTCTGCCTGTAACATTTCTCAAGCACAATGACGTCACAGGTTGACCTCAAGTACTTCATAACGCAGCAAGGAGGTTGAAGGGGAAACGTCTCCCCTGTGTGCCCAAGCTGGTGTTCCCCGGCCATCCTTGTGTGCCTACACAGCTATGAGTCCTTCCAAAGTTAAGAGCACGTTTAGGAATTTGTTATTTTTAGGGTGAGGGCTCTTCTCTCCTTTTGTGAACAGTACAGCATCCTTGACAAAGTATTATGAAATCATGTGCAGTAAAGATTTACCATATTTTTGCTCCATAAGATGCACTTTCCCCCCCAAAAAGGGGGGGGGTCTATGTGTATTATGGAGCAAATATTGCATCACAGACTATGTATTACCTGACATGTCAGCAGTTGCAACAGCTATTAGAAGAGGAAGTGGTGGGCCCATGTGAAACCCCTGGGGATGCTTAAATGTCCCACTTTACTGCTGAATCTCAGGGCATCTGGCCAGTTGCCATGCACCTCTGCCCATCACCCGGGACCTGGGAGAGTGCAGGGAGCCTGCCTGACACTCCCAGCTACAACCCCTGACCTGTCGAATCAGCTGAGGATAGTAACGGGCATGAGGCTCATTAGTGCTTGACCAGCTTAGAGCACATACGGGGGAAACTATAAAAAAGAGCTTTAAAGAAGTGAAGACTCATCTAGCTGTAATTCCTGGGGGTCTTACCAGCCAGTTCAACCTCTCAATGTTTCCATCAACAAACCATTTAAAGTCTTTATACAAGAAGAGTGGAACAAATGGATGGCTGCTGGTAATCATGATCTGACAGTTACTGGACGAATGAAGAGGCCACTACCACTCAAGTTTGTAAATGGGTGAAAACATCATGGCACTCAGTGAAGGATGAAACCGTTGTCCGGTCATTGAAAAAACATGGCATTTGCAATGCCTTAGATAGAACCAAAGGTAGTTATCGTATATGAAAATGGTGAAGAAAGTGATATCAGTGGTTGTAAACAACTGAGCTTCATAAATTCTGACACTAGCAATGATGAGTTCTTGGGGTTCCCAGAAAACTAGAAGAGTACTTGAACCTTAAAGTCTCTCCTCCTTTGTTAATGACAGTGATGATGGTTCTTAATACCACTGTTGACTGTTCACTTACATGGTTGAAATATGATTCTGTTATATTTTATTAAATATTTTAGTACACCATTTGGTTCAGAATATTTTTTTTCTTGTTTTCCTCTTCTAAACTTAGGTGTGCCTTATGGTCAGGTGTATCTTATAGTGCAAAAAATACAGTAACTATTTCCCTGGTGACTTCTGAACAAGGGGACATTTCTAGATTCTTTAGCCATAGTAGGTTATAAATAAAAATACACTACTTCTTCTCCTATGAAAGTTGAAAACTTGGGTGTGTTAAAGAAGAATTCTTGAAATCATGTGCATTATAAGCCACAGTCATTTTTCTACTCAGGAGGCAATAAGAACTTAGCCTCCAGGGAATCCAGATAGTTCAGCTGCCAAAGATGAATTTTACAGATTTCATTTCCCTGGGAAGTACACTGAGTCACAGGGGCACCTAGCTCTGTGTCCTGCTTTTGCCAGCTCCTTTCCTCCTTACAAATGTCAGCTGGTATGACAGCTGAAGTGAATGCTGTCCTTACTTCTGACCCTGCTCACATTTAAAGGGGGGAGGGGGAAATCATTCACTTATTTCAGTGGGTGTTTCCATTCTAGAGCTACGTAACTTTCAAATTGTGAAACTGCTCTTTAAAAGCAAGCACCTATAATTATGTTCTCTCTCAAGCTAAACTTCTTGTGCACAGACTACGAAGAAATGATTCAATTAAGTAGAATGATGTTTCCACAATGTAGGACACATGCCTGATGACGGACGGTGCCCTTCTTCAGCCCGCGGGAGAAGATCGGGCTACAAGACATTTTGAGGACTTATGAAAATGTGACCTTGCTATCCTGGTGGCTCTCAGCTCACTCCGATCCTCTCCCTGCCTCACAGCAGCCTGTGGGATCCCAGCGCTCCCAGAAACCCAGCTGGAAAGCCAGACACGTGGAGAGGAGCTGTGGGTTTCTCATCTTGGATGACATGGCAGCAGGAATGCAGCTGGGCCTGGGCAAGCTAAGTGACAGGTTGTAGAAGGCAAGAAATAAATGTGTTATTTATAATAGTATAATCTATGTTCTTTCCCAGTGTATCTCTTCTCTACAAACTCATGAAATGTCCTTTGTATTGTGAACTAAATATTCCTGTCCCCCCAAATTTGTATGCCAAAACCCTACCCCGCAATGTGACATATTAGCATGTGGAGCCCTCGGGATGGGATTAGTGACCTTATAAGGGTCCCTGAAGGGGTCTTCCTTCCTCTCCCTGTTCACTGCCCTGGGCGGACATAACGGAAATCAGCAGCCTGCCGCCAGAAGAGTTCCCTCACCCAGAACCCTGCTGGTCTCTGAGCTCAGACTTCAGCCTCCTGAACGGTGAGAAATAAATTTCTGTTGATTATTAGTCACCCAGTCCGTGGCATTTGTTATTGCAGCCTGAGCTAAAACAGTACGTTATTATTGCACCATTCTGTACCCTACATGACCCAGGATTTCCTAGAAATATTTGGCAAACAGTTCCATGTTTGCTATGAAAATCAGCTCTAGGGGACCAGGGGAAAACCAAGCTGTCCTTTCCCTTCCTCCCTCCCTTCTTTCTTTCCTTCCTTCCTTGCTGCCTTTCTTCTTTCCTTCCTTCCTTCTCCCTTCCCCGCTTCCCTCTTCCTTTCATTTCTTTAAAAGAGTCTTTTGAGACCCACCAAACTCAGACCGTGGTTTTCTAGAGGCACCTTCTAGGCTGTTTCTACATGACTCACTGCCCTGTAGTAAACTAGTCTTTGAGGGGGCCCTACTGGGCTCTCTCCTTAACAACATTTAATTCTGATATTATTAGTTCCAGAAAGCAGTCATAACTTTCTTTTGCCCAAAGCCCGCAGAGATCCCATTTCAGAAAGCACTGTGACACTCGCGGCGCAGATGAAATCAGAATAATAACTTAACTGCCAAAGGAAATGTTGGAAAATATCATAACGCAACGGTGTTTTCACTGCCCACGGGGCTAGAAAGAGCTGATTCATAAGGCTTTATTTTCCCACTGAAGGAACAAACACTGAAGACAGGCACTTCCCCTGAACTCTGGCTATCAACCCAAATGGAAGAGTCTTTGATAAATTACTTTTAAACCATGGAAATGGGAAAGTGGAGCCAGAGAAGACATTTGAGGCACCCAGTGCAAACCAGAATCCCAGTTCACTGAATCTGATGGCTTTTTATCAGTCACACCGTTCATCCTGAGTGGGGTCAGATTTCACAGCAAACACCGGGGGCCAGAAAGGGCAAAGTCACTGTTACCCTCTGGGGAATGCAAGAGGCAGGAGCAGCCGCACAGTCAGGCAAAAGGCCTGGAGGAGAAGGTTTAAACCCTCAACAGGATCTCAGAGCTACTCCAACCTCAGCTCCTCCCCCGGAGGCTCCTTGGGGTGGACACCAAGGGGTGTCCTTGGGTGACATCATTTCTAGTTTTACTGGCAAAACAGGCTCTCCAATAAAAGTTGACCTAATTTGCCTTTTCCCTGCTTAAAAACGGTCCGTACCTCTCGTTTTCATCTCTCCAACCTGCAATTGAAGAGTTGCTTTTGCCGGGCAGGCCACCTGCCTTCCTGGCTCCGCTCACTTACTCATTGGTTCAATGTTACCAAGTGCTTGCTAAGTGCTGATGACACCAAGCTACTTGTCGTCAGCAAGTAAGGAAGACACCCACTCTCAGCTGCTTTCAACCGCAGCGTTTCCGGAATTTCTACTTTCTTTCTGTCTGTTTCATTGCCCACATACTTTACGTGTTTCTCGGCCTTTGCATTTCCTGAAGAGTTTTAGAATCATTTGGTGAGGGTCTGGAAATGACATTGGGAAGTTGATTGGGGCTGTCTTCTATTCAGAGATTCATTTGTGGAGAGGCGACAGACCACAGTCTGTCTCTCCGTTAACAGAACGTTCTAAACAAGCCCTTGGAGAATTCTGTACAATCTTCACAGGGACCCTGCACTGAGGTGGTCACGCTGGTTCCTGCTTCACAGCTTGTGTGAAAGATGATGTGAATAAAGCCTTTAACCCCGCCACGAATAGTTTTAGGTTGCTTGTTTGATTATTGAGTTTTCATAGAAGCAAAGCACAGGAATCCTGACAGAAGTCAGGGCATGAGGTCAAATCCCAGAGGAAAGACCAGGCAGAGACCAGAATCCAAACAGAAGCAGCACATCGAGGGTGTCGGTCCACACCAGGATACACCCACCCACGGCCCAGTGATCCCGGGACAGAGGCTGCTTGCCCTGCCCTAAGGCCCTCTCTTGGTCAGCAGGTAGCGGCTGCCAGGTGGCGCTGCCCTTGGGAGAAAGGCTGGGCCCACGGGTGCTCATGTGGCTGGAGCTGCCGGGCCTGCAGGGTTCCCGCCTCTTCTTGCAGCTCAGGGGCTGCAGGCTGTAGCCCACATCCCGGCTCCTAATTCCTCTTTCCGTTCAGATGACGTCAGCAGGGAGACCTCAAGCAAGCAGGAACTTCAGCCACAGCACAGTGGCCGCTGACCACCCACTGGGTGCCGGGGTGTGGGCCATACACGGAGAGCACCGAGGGGTAGGTATAATTCCTGCCTGCAAGTGCAGTGGCAAAGACAGAAACACATAGAAACACAGAGAGCGATGGTCAAGCACAGCCAAAGGCACTGACCATGCAGTGGGCTCTGTGTTCTGGGCTGGATGTGGATTATTTTACCTGATTTTCAGGAGCCTGTGTGGCAGGCACTACTAGTATTCCTGTTCCCATTTTACACACGAGCCTTATGGAGGTAAAATAAGTTGCCCAGAGTCACACAGCCGATAAGCAGCAAAAGAAATACAGTTTTTCTGACTCCAAAGCCAGTCATAATCATGAACTCCTTCTGACTCTGGGATGCTAGGGGTCCACTGGGGGGTTCCCTGGCTGTGACTGGGCCCAGGGAAAGGCCAGGGGAAGGGGGTGTGGGACGTTGGAGGCGGCTTTCCCTGGGAGACGGAGGGTGCCCAAGCTGAGCTGCGTAGGTAAAGTGACGGAAGCCATGCTCCAGGTCAGGAAACTTCCAGCACAAAGACTGGGGCTCAGAAAAGCATGGCATGTCCAGGAAAGGGACCGTAGGGTGGGGACGGAGAGGGGAACTGGGGACAGAGACCCAAGTCCACGTCAGGCCCTTACTATGGTGTAGTCGGCACAACCCTGTGCTATGTACCCCTCAGGCCTCAGAAACGTTCAGAATGAAAGCCCCTTGAATGGGGAGCCCCTGCATTAATCAAATTGGACAACTTAGGAAGCACGGCTGGCCATAGGCGTCCTTAACGGAGTTCTCAGCGCTGATGCTTAGCTCAGCCCCCCTTCACGTCTCACCATTGCTCTTCTTCCCGCTAAGCAATACACACAAAGGCCTTTGCACCCCACTTCTCAGCAGCGGCAGCTGTAACGCGCCGCTGCTACAGCTCTCAGACAGCACACTTGCAACGCAGTGCAAATGTGGCTCTTCCGTATGCAACTGGCAGCCCCTGGAGACCAGGATCAGGTGGGTGTTGATTCATCGGTGTAGGGCCAGGATCTTGCCAGCTGAGCAGACCAACAATGTTGGGAAACTGCTGGACAGACTGACAGGAAAAAAAAAAAAGGCACAAACCACCACTATTAGAAACAGGAGAGGGAACGTCCCACAGGTCCGGAGGACATTTAAAAAAATAATAATATAGGAATGTTATGAACAGCTCATGGGCAATAATACATCCAAAAAATTAGATAAAATGTTCAAATTCCTTGAAAGATACAAACTACCCAACCTCACTTCAGAGGGTGTAACAGATTATAGGATTTGGGGTTAAAAATTTTCTCACAAGGAAGCCTCAAGCCCAGGTGACCTCACTGGTACATACTATTTAACATTCAAGGAATTGAGAATTTCCCAATTCTACAAAAGTTGTAAAAAAGTGAAAAGGAGGGAATGCTTTCCAACTCATTCCATGAGTTTGGCATCACTTAACACCACAGGGAAAAGACACAACAGGAAAACTACACACCAATATCTCTCAGGAACGCAGACCATAATTCTCAACATTTCAGCAAATCAAAGCCACCAACACATAAAAAGGATAATGCACCACACTGAGTGGAGATTTATCTCGGGAATGCCCGGCTGATTCAACATTTGAAAATCAGTGTAATTTACCACATCAACAGATCAAAAAAAGCAAAACTATGCAACCACTCAGTAGATGTAGAAGAGTCAACTGACAGCATTCGACATTCATTCATAGTAACAACTCTTGGCAAACTGAGAATAGATGGGAACTTCCTCAATGTGATAAAGAGCAAATACAAAATAAACCTACAGCTAACATTATATTTAACAGCAAAAGACCATGTTTTTTCCCCTATGATCATGAACAAGGCTAGGATATCCACTTTCACCAATTCTATTCAACACTATCCTGGAGGGTCTAGTGCAATCAGTCAAGAAGAAGAGATAAAAGGTGGGTTATGAGGAAAGATGTAAACCTGTCTTTATTAACAGAAAAGATGATTATGTATGTAAAACCCAACAGAATCTAAAAAACATCAAGAACTAATGTATGAGTACTTGTGCTACTTGATTTCACAGGATCATAGTTACAATAATGTAGGCTGTGTGGTATTAGTGTAAAGACAAACAGATCAATGTAACTCAACAGAAATAGACCCACACATACATGTTTAACTGATTTTTCCTTTTTTTACAAAGGTGCCAAGCCAATGCAATCAGGAACACACAATCAAGAATTGAAAACATCTTTAACGAATTGAGCTAGAAAATGTAGAGAGCCAGGAAAAAAGGAACAGGTCACTGATACACACAACAACATAGATCAGGGGTGTCAAATTCAATTTCACCAGGGGCCACGTCATCCTGACGGTTGCCTTCCAAGGGCCGAATGTCATTTTAGGACTGTATAAATGTAACTACTCAACACTTAAGCGAGCCAGGTAGAAGCAAGGTGCTGGGCTGGATAAAACAAGGTGGAGGGCCGGATTCGGCCCGTGGGCCTTATGTTTGCCACCTATGACACAGACCAACCTCAAAATGATCAGGCTGAGTGAAAGAGGCCAGTCAGAAAGAGTACACGCTGTGAGGAGAAGCAGAGCTTACCACCCCAGAATATGCTTTTTTGAGACGTTGATTATTTTAAGCTGGTTATTTTAAAGAGAGAATTACTCGGGAAAAACCCTTTGACCCTCCTGCCTTCAAGAATTTAGACAGCGGACCAGGAAGGGAGACATCATCATAGATAACTACAGTTTAATATAAGCTAGTGTGGTAGGCAGGAAGGAACCAAGCAAGGCCCTTTGACTGAAGTCCCCTCTGTACTCTATTATCAGCGATGGCTCAGCAAACAGCTGCTTTATGTCCCTCAGTCCGGCATGGCATATGAGCCTCAACTGACCAGCATGTCCTCAGGCCCTGTATTCTTAGCCACCCCTCCCTGTACGTACACATGTAACAAATCTGGTTATTTTCTCCTGTTAATCTGTCTCATGCCAATTTGATTATTAGACCAACCAGAAGAACTTAGAAGGGCAGATGTAAAATTATTTTTCCCCTCCCTACAGCAGAGAGGTAGCCACCTGGGGATGGGGAGGAGCATAGGGAAACTGGACATGATGGGTATGTTCATTCCCTTAACTGTTTACTTGGTTTCACAGGGGCATAGATAAGTCAAAGCCCATCCAACTGTACACCCTAAGTATGTGCAGGCCAATATGTCAATTATATTTCAACGAAGCTGTAAAAGACAAATCTACAGTTTAAAGCAAACAGCTCTCTGGTTCTCTATTCAGCCTTCAAGTGCAATGCCAAATCCTTGTGTGAGTTTGCACTGGGGGGCAAGGTTCCTGGGATGGTGGTCACATTGTAGTGTCACTGCCTAGAGGGAAAAAGGACTGAGGAGGAGGGCCCTGGCTGGGCCGCAAGCAGGAGCCAGCTCTCTCGTTATGATATGGGAGGACCCCAGCACTAGGGAGGAGGGAGTGGTGGGTGGTGGAGGGATGTCCTTCCTCTCCTTGGTCCACTGAGAAACAACACACCTTCCCCTAACGTGAGAGGTGGGAGGCTGAAAGCTGTGAGTGGCTGAAGTCCCATCCTCCTGCTGCTGGAAGGTGCCATGACTTCCTTACGCCCCAGGCATGGTCACTAAAAAAAAAAAAAAAATGCACTGTCCCCAGGGGAGAAGGAACCTTTACAGAACCTAAATCCTCTAGGAATCACTAGCAAATTTATCTTCATTTCCCAATTGATATCCTGAGCCCTCAAACTCAACTAGACATACTTAATCCTCTTCAGATAATTCGGAAGGATCTTACAGGGAATCCCGTAGGGCTGTCAAAAGAGTAACATCATAATGACATGGGTTTCCTCTTATGTCTGTGCTCGTTCAGTTGTAGTACCAGATTTATGTCTTTGGAAAGAGGGGTTTGGTGTGGAAGGGATGATGACCCATGACCCCAGCTCTTCCACCAATGTTTAATACTTAATAGCACCATTTCTTGGCTCCATTTGCCCAAGATCTAAATGAAGATTGGCATGTTGAAATGTTTATGTTCATTGCTCATTGAGGGGCCTTTCAGGACCAGCTAGAGCTTCAAGAACTAGAAGAAATGACAAGCCGCTCCAGTCTTTCACTCTGTTGGTGACAGCACAGGTTGGGAGGCTCTGACTCCTATTTTAGGAGCTTTCCCTGATCCTCAGAGGCTCTGGGCTGTGGCTTTCTGCCTTTTCTTATAACCACCCTGTCAATTCAAAACCCAAAGTCAGAGCGCCTGTCTTGACCTTCGCTGCCCTAATTTTGCCCATGGTCGTCTTCCTGGTTCCCCTGAAGTTGTGGGTCCTTGTGGTGTCAACCCTGAGAGGTTTTCCTTTTTCTTTTTTGTAGTACAAATGACTGACTTAAGCTTCGATTATGCAGGTATCCACCTCAAAGACGGTTTCTCCAATAAATACAAGGCCAGTCGCAGGACTACCTAGAGAGCAAGCTATTACCCCCTTTATCTAGATCTTGGTTGATTTTAATAACTGACCATTTGGCCATTTATTTCTTCCCTGCACTGCATTCAAGTCCCACTCTTACATTTTAAATTCAGCAACAAAGCATGAGCCCATGAACCCTAGGTTTCCACCCTTGACCCCAATTGAACAGAACCCCGAATCTACACCCTCTCTCTACTCATGACCTTGCTTTGGTAGCCCCAAGCGTAACTTCCGGGTCCTGTAAGGAAAAAACCTTCACTTGATCCAAGTTTCCTGTTGGTTGTTGAAGGGCAGCTAGCAACCGCAAGGGCCGGTCCAGCACAATGCTGGTTACGGACAGTCTGAGACCAGCATAAAGCAGGCCTGCATCCCTCAGCCTCTCAGTCTGACCACAGTCCATCTGCACGGCCACTCCAGCCAAGCAGTGCCATCTTTGACAGCGCAGTGGCCGCACAGGTGGACACCCATCTACCACCCTTTTTTCTCCCAGCATCCAGAGTTAATGGTTATATTAAGTTTTCATTCTGAGGGTGATTGTGTAAATATGTAAAATTGGATATGGTTCCTCCCTGGCTGAAAATCCTTCGATGGCATCTTGTCACACAAAAGGAAACAGCCAGAGCTCCCCACCATGGCTTCCAGGGCCCTGCAGGCTCTAAATCTCATCCCATCTGCAAACTCACTCTGTTACTTTCTGGCCTGCCGTGGGGCCTACGTGCCGTGGTCTCCCGCATCTGCACTTCTGTCTTCCATGGTTTTGGTTAACCCACAGCCAACTGTGGTCTGAAAATATGAAATAAACAATTCTAGGAAAAACTCCTAAGTTTTAAATTCTGTGCGGTTCTGAGTAACTTGTATGACACTACATTGGAGTTAGCAGGACCTTGTTTAGGGGAACGCTAAGGTCCAAACCAACTTCCTCAGAGTGATACTGTGCTGTGTCCTAGGATGTAACAGAAAATTACCCCCTTAAGGAGCAACTTGCTAGTAGTCAAAGGGATGCCACCAGCTGGTGGTACGAAAATGTGTGTGCAAATCAGAAACAGACCCCTGGACAGACAAAACCCCCTGGGTACAGGGTGTGGCATGCACACAGCCTGGTTTTAGCTCTCCCGTTTCCTCCTCAGCTGGGGGTCTTGGTGCAGGACATGCATCACACAGCTGTTTGGAGCATCTCTGAGGGGTCGGAGAGCTGGTATCTAGCCCCTCAGGATGGATTTTTAGCTTCCTTTTTCTAAGCCTCTGCTTTCTGACATTTTATGTACACTCCCAATTACCCATGGTAAGTATGCAATGGAAACATGAAAGGAAAAGACAACCCCCAGGTCTTGCTTTAAAAAATCTCATTCTTTACCGGGTCCCAACCAAGAGCCAGGCACTTGATCACATTGGCACATTTTTGTCAACCATATGACATCAGCACTTTGGGAAAAAACTAAGGTACAAAATTCAATGATTCCTTTGGGAAATCAAAGTCAATTATGTATGTATGAAGAGAGAGAACACTTATTATTATTTTTTTTGAAAGATTTGATTCATTATTTTTAGAGAGAAGGGCAGGGAGGGAGGAAGGAAGGGAGAGAAACCTCAATGTATGGTTGCCTTTCACCTGCCTCCAGCTGGGGACCTGGCTGATACCTGGCCTGCAACCTGCTATGTGGTTATGTGCCCTAACTGGGACTCAAACCAGCGACCTTTGGGTTCGCAGGCCGGTGCCAATCCACTGAGCCACCAGCCAGGGCAAGAGAACACTCTTAATAGTAGTTACATTGGGGAGTAAGACTTATAACGCAACTTTATGCTTGAAATATTCCTGAATTGTTAAAAAAATTTTACAATGAATATACAATTACTTCTATAAACAGAAAATAATAATAATATTTCTATTCTGGAAGAAATAATATGAATTAAAACCTATAAATAAAAAGTCAAATTAATTGCTTTGAATTTTAGGTTCTTTGATAAGTAAAATAAAAGTAAATGTAAATAAAACCTTTTATTTTATTTTCTGTCATGGGTGCTGGCAAGCAGGGAAAGGACCCAAATGACCCAGGTCAGAGGAAGAGCCACTGAAGGGTAGAAGTCACCCAGTCTCCCCACTAACAGTTAAACCACATGCCAGGCTCATGGTGGAGTCAATCTCTGAGTAAAAGAATAATTTTTAAATGCCCCGTGGCGTGTGTAAGCAACTCATTACTATTGTGTCAAGCCACTGAGTGGGAAAATAAGTTCTGACATTTACAGTTCTAATGTGGTAAACACGCAGCTGACAGTCAATGGTATTGTTCACGTTTTTACAACTCATTTCTTTCCTTTATTTTTAGGAATGAACAGCTATCTTTCACTTGTTCCCAATGTATCATTTCTAACCAAGCGGAGGAGCACTGGTCAGTCGGGGAAGGAAGTCGCCCCCACTGGCCCATGGAGTGGGCACCTTGTTACTTGCAGGACAAGGCACATGGGACTAGGCAGCCGCTGACCCCCTGCAGCAGGGAGAAAGGACACCAAAGGCCAGGAGAGAGGTCGCTGCATTTGTGTGTGACTGCTCTGGCTTTTTTAAAATGAGCACAAACATAAAAGGAAGAAATACGAATCAGAACTTATTGCATCACTTGCTCCTTGACCTGTGATTTGTCCTGTAAACAAACTACTTTCACTGTCTGTTTCTCTGTTTTGTGACTGGTGCTTTGTTCTTTTTCTCCTCCTTGGTTGTCTGTCTTAGCCAGAGATGTACTACGGAAGTACTAATGAAGGCCGCCTTGTGACTTTAAACACCTACCTGGTGGCAGCTTTTCACCGTCCCAAGTGGTACTTCAGAGCTAACTGGGCCTGGGCCTGCAGTCACCTCCCATTCAGCCTGGAATGAGGGGAATGAGACGGGAATACTGACCCCCACCCCCACCACGCCCCACCCACCCTGGAGCCCTTCACCGACATCTGTTCCACTGGACTGAGCAGACGGCAGGGTCCTCCAACAGCTCAGAAACGCATTGGACAGCCGGCCAAGGAAGGACGCGTTTTATCACACGATGCTCCGTGCTGTGCTTCTTAGAACGACAACCACGGGCAGCGGCTATCTCATTTTCAGTGACACCTTAGACAGTTCAGGTTTCAGCAAAAATTTACAAAACCCTATCACGGATGAGTAACTTTGTGTTCCTGCTCTAAGGGAGAGGCCTACGTAATGCTTTCCACAGAGTCCTTGCTAAAGGATACTCCCTTCTAAGTCCACAGTTTAATTGGTAAGAGAGCCCCCACATTCCTTGTCTTCAGCCCTGCATCCCAACCTCTGTCACCTGCTCCCAACTGTCTGCTTCCACTAATACGATCTGTCCCAAAAGTATCGAGCCAATGTCAATATAATAAAAAGTTTGTGCGGCTGATACTTTGGGGACGGGTCTCGTAGAAGTGGCCTGCTGCCGAGGAACCACGGAACAGAAGCAAAGCTGTGCGACCGGCGAACAGGGGACCTACAAATAGAGCAGAGACTGTCTACACCATCTACGCGGTTTTGAGGGGAGGAAGGGAACACAGGCCAGAGACGGTATGTGTACTCAGCCTTCAGCTCACCCCCCAACCCATCGGCTTGTCCCCACGTTCCAGCCTCTGTTCATGACCCTCAGACCGACCTCCCTGTTACGTGACATGTTTCTACTTCCAGACACCACCTGGCCTGTCCGTCTCCCCTGCGGCTGCCCTGATCTTAGCCCTCTCAGGCCAGGTGTGCATGGCCTGCAGGTGTCCCGAGGCCTATCCTGCACTTGGAGCACCTGTGGAGTTGTCCCAGTCATGCCAGGTGAGTTTCCACAGCTGGACGCACGTTCTCTCTTCGGGGAAGAACGTGGTTTAGCTGCACCCTTCCTATCACAGTGACCGTGGACCCATTTCGGAAGTCATTTTAGGCCCTTGGGGAAACTTTGTTAATGCTCCATGAAGAGGGCAGTGCACCTCAACTCAATTCAAATGAAAAGCTTAAACATGGAAACTCCTTCATTTTCTTGAAGAGCTACACCCTACCGATGACAGTACAGGCTGCCTTCTCTCTGACACCCGTCTGTGAGCCAGGGCAAGTCACCCACCACAGGTTGACAAAGGCAGCAGAGGTCTCCTCCAGCCTGACACCGGGCAGTCAGGGGTCCTCAAGTGGAAAACAACAGCTTTCTGTTTTGAAAGCCTGAGAAATCACTTACCCAGCACCCTTTATCAGCCTTGAAACACTTTGAGATGTCAGTGATCTCAGCCCCTCCCTTCCCGCGGTCCTCAGCGAGAGATGCTGACCATGCTGACCCCGACCGGCGCAGGACTGCGGCCGGTGAGCCGGGCCCTCAGGAGGCCCGTGGAGAGGCTGCCCGGCCGTGCACTTCCCGTCTTTCCTTTGCCAAGAACTCATCAAGCACATGGAGGCTTTCTCCCGTGAAACCCACCTTACCCTTATCTTTGTTTGCATTTTGAATGAGTCCCAGCTGTAGGGTTAGGCACGGATTTGGGTGTTTTTATTGGAAGACCTGGGTCGGTAGCCCGGGGGTGAGTGTCCCCCGGAATCAGCCACCGGGCCCGATCCTCGCGGATGAACACTGCGCACTGTGGCTGCTCACGGTGACTGGGAAGGTGGGCTGCGTGCTTTCTCAGGAGCCTGGCGGCCCAGGCAAGCTCTCAGGCCAGTCCTGGGCACGGTCACCGGGCCATCCTGAGTCCCACCATCCCTGTTTCCTTTACCTGGAAATGTGTCCTGTTCAGCCGTTGCTTTTATTTTTGTTTTTGTTTTTCTTTAAGTAACAATTTGTTCCTAATAACATTCAATATGTGTTATTCCTATTGATACATATCCATTGTAGAAAAGTCAAAACATGTGGAAAAGCAGCAAAGAGAAATTAAACACCCCTCACAGTTGTGCTGCCCAGAAAAAGAGATGGCACAGACTCAGATGCCTCCGCTGGTGGGCCAGGGGTGGACAGTGGCACAGAGTGGGGGGACAAGACCGGTTCTAGTGCAAAGAACTGAGCAGAATTTAAGAGCTAGTCAATGAGAGCTCTTTTGATAATTTCCTTTCAGGAAGGGAGGGAGGGAGGGAGGAAGGGAGGGGGAGGGGGGGAGAGAGAGAGAGAGAGAGAGAGAGAGAGAGAGAGAGAGAGAGAGAGAGAGACACCTATGTGAGATAAACATTGATTGACTCCTATACGCACCCCTCCTGGGGATGGAACCTGCAACCGAGGTAGGTGCCCTGGCCAGGAGTCAAACTCACAACCTTTTGGTGTATAGGACGATGCTCCAACCAACTGAATCACCCTGCTAGGGCTTCCCATTTATTGGAAGCATCATTCTCTATCTTTGTCCAGTTCTGACACCTGATAATAGTACTTGATTATCTTATTTGTCACAAAATCATACAATTTCAATCATCTCTGCTGGATCTTCACCTTCTTAAAGTGAAGGGCCTTGTCATTCAACAATATGCTATGCTAAGGGGAGAACAGAGGAAAATGACGCTGCTGAAAATGTCAGCCATTGAGTGAGGACCTTCCTGGTTTTGTTTTGGCTGCCTGAAGTGAACCCAAATGACGAAGCCATCAGCTCTCCTGACTCTGGTCAAAGATGCTGTTACAGCTATAGACACTGTTCACGGTTTACTTTCCCTGGCAAACCTGTTCCAGTCCATTTGTTGGCTTGTTACGCCCAATGGAACGTACCGGAACAGTGAAAAGATCTCTGTCTCCTTTCTAAAAAAGTGTAAAAATGCTTGTCTCAGTGTATACATTCTTTTTTCTCCCACAGTTTCAGTCACGTTGAATGTAGAGAAGGGACATAAATGATACCAAGGATTGGTGAAAATGTGGCTCAATGGAACTTTCGGCATCCCCACGAGGAAATGGTTACAACTCTGTAGGAAAACACCTGGGCATTATCTTTTAAGGTGGGACTGGGGCACACCCTGCAGCCCAGCCAACCCCCTCCTAGGAACTTACCCTAGGTCAGTGGTGCCCAAAGCGTGGTCCCCCAACATCAGCATCACCCGGACTGATTAGAAGTGCGAAATCTCTGTTCCCACCCAAGGTACTGAAGTGGAAGCTTTGGGTAAGGAGCTCAGCAACCTGTTTTTGCAAAACCCTCCAGGGAACTGTGATGCACACTCCTATGGGGTGCACCCGGGGACATCCACCAAGGAAGCTCTCATATGCCCTGCCTCTCTTTCTCCTCTGATAAACAGCTCCTATGAGAATGGTGTGCTTGTTATAATTAATAAACCAGTATTCATCCATTATGATGAACTAAAGTGCATCCTTTATTTCTATTTGCTTTTTATACTCAATGTCTTTTTACTGTTGCAGGATCCCACCCAGGACACCATACCTGGTTCCCTTCAGCCATCATGTCTCTGTGGGCACCACTGGTGTGTGACACTTTCTCGGACTCCCCTTGGTTTTGGTGACCTTGAGAATTATGAAGAGTGCTGATTAGGTATTTTGTAGGATGCCCCTCATTTGGGATGTGTCTGGTGTTTTCTTGTGGTTGGCCTGGGCTGATATGTTTTAGGGAGGAAGACCACTGACAGAGGGCTCTTCTCAGCACATCATGTCAAAGGCACTCACCACCGACATGACCATCTACCGAAGATGCGCAAACTTGACCACCTGGCTGAAAGTTTGCCAGTTTTCCCCACGGCACAGTCACCTCCAACCCCTCCAGAGTTTCCCACCCAGCGTTCCTGGGGGAGGTCACCGGGTGCCCATGCATGGGGAGTGGCCAGCAGCGGCTGTCCACCTCCTTTAGGGCAGAGGGTTTCTGTGTAGCTTATTGAGAATTCTTCTGGAAGAAATTTGTCTTTGTGCCGCCATTGGTTTATTAACTTCTTGAGTTAGTATGGACTCATGGATATTTACTTTATATTTAGGCTATAATCTGATACTACTTTATTGCTCCAATTGTTTCAGTTTTGGTCACCGGGGGCTCTTTCAGTGGCTGCTAAGTCCCTTTGATATACGCCTACTAGAGTGCGGGTGTGTTTTAATATTTCCTTACTTGGTGCATATGAATTAACCATGAGCTTTCATCCTAAAATTAAGCAGACTTGAGAATTGAGGGTGGGAAAAGACAGGGACTCCTCTGCTGTCCGAGGAGCTATTTTAACTATAATTTTCTTTATAAAAAGCCCACCCATTCTAAATGACCATCCATTCTGTATTTTCACCACAAAGTATTTCCCTTTCCTTTGGCCTACAGTGACAGGTTCCCCATTCTCTTTCTTGCTGGAAGTTCCATCAAAAAGTGCTGAATCCGGACCTCACATTATCACTGAACACCCTCGAATTCAAAATCTTCTTGATTAAGCCTTAGACTTGAATTAGCAAACACGGGGTTTGTTTCTCCTTTTATGAATTTTGCAAATTTGAGTTGCTAAGCTCCATGACAACAAGGGGAATGTTATTTTGTTTTTTGAGTTCAGCTATATTAGTTTTCCACATCTCATGGCTTAAAGCAACACAAATGTATTCCGTCACTCTTCCATGGGTCGGGAGTCCACCCTGGGTGTCACCAAGCTGACCCCTTGGCATCTGCAGACAGCCTTCCTTCTTGGAGCTGCTGGTGGAGGGAGAATGGTTTCCTACCTCAGTGCCCTGCGGTTCTAGAGCTGAGAGCCCATTTCCTGCCTTCTTCTCTTTGCTGGTGGAGAGCCACCACTGTTCCCAGATGCCCAGGCTCCCAGTCTGTTGAGGCGTCTGCTTTGCCTGGCCGGAGTCCTCACTCCATCTTCAAAGTCAGCAACGGTGGCTCCATGAAGTCCTTGTCATGCTTTGAACCTCTCCTGATGGTCTTATGTTTGACTTCTGCTAGGAAAGGTTCTCCGTGTGTAAGAGCTCATGTGATTAAACTGAGCCCAGGTGGCTAATCCAGGATAATCTCCCTATTCATGTTTCCAGGGATTAGGGTACAGACATCCTGAGGGTGCCATTATTCGGCTCATGCCACCAGGCCTTCCACTGATGAGGATGTTAAACAATGAAGGAGCACAAGAAGGCTGCCAGCTGATGGGTGTGGACTGGAGGCTCAAAAGTGAGCTCCTGGGCTGATATTTTGCCATTAGAAGCTATTATAGTGCCCTGACTGGTGGCACAGTGGATAAGGCGCCGGCCTGTGAATCTAAAGGTCACGGTTCAATTCCCAGCCAGGGCACATAACCAGGTTGCAAGCCAGGTCTCCAGCCAGGTCCGTGGCTGGAGGCAGGTGAAAGGCAACCATACATGGATGTTTCTCTCCCTTTCTTCCTCCCTCTCTGCCCTTCTGTCTAAAAATAATGAATTAAAATCTTACAAAAATAATAAAGAAGCTATTCTATATAGAGAACTGAGCATTTGTTAGGCAGAAAGCAAGGCAGTAGAATAATGAGAGCAACTCAGGTCTCTAGAATTTCAGTTACACAAGGTTCTCAGTCCTGGGTGTGCTTTCAAATCACCAAGGAGCTTGTAAAAAAAAAAAACAAAAACAAAACAGCTGTGCCATGGCCCCCACAGAGTGATCAACTGAGATTCTGGGGGGCTAGTCATTAACAGCTTTTCCAGGTGACCCTAAAGTACAGCTGGTTGAGGGACTTTAGTCAGGATGGCGGTGTAGGCAGAAACGGCTTGCCTTTTCGCACAACCACTCCAAAATTACACCTAAAATGAAGAATAAGCATCACTCAGAACTGTCAGAAATCGAGCAGAATGGAAGTCTGACAACCACGGAATTAAAGAAACCACATCCACCCAGACTAGCAGGAGGGCACAGATGCAGAACGACTCTCATCCATGTGGGGTGGGTAAAATTCAGGAGGGGTATCTTGGGAGCAAGGAGTCCCAGTCCCACACCAGGACCTGAAGCCCAGGACTCCAGGGCCAGGAAGATAAGTCCCTACAACTTCTGGCTGAAAACAAAACAAAACAAAACAAAAAACAGTTCAGATTGAGTTGGTGGAAGAAACTTCTAGAAGCCCAAGCAGTTCCTCTTAAAGAGCCCACACACAGACTCACTCAGACTCCCTCCCTCTGACTCCAGCACTGGGGCAGCAGCTTGAAGGGCACCAGTGGACACAGGGAGGACCTGAAGTGTCTGGTATTAAGGCAGAGGCCATTGTCCTTTTTAGAATAAACCCTCCCTCCAAAGAGCCTGCAAGCTAGTGCCATATCTGAGACTCCATCAACCTGGCTACCTCTTATGTGATCCACCTTGCAGATCCCCAGAGATTCCACAGACCCACCCAACATGCTTGTCCATGTGAATGACTGGTGTTGGCTCAGGCTGCACAGCTCCCGAAATCCTTTCAAACCAGCAGCAGCTGCCTCAGGGAGCCCCAGCCCAGCACCAGCAGCAGCCTAGACTCACAGCTCGGCCTCACCTGGGAATCTCCAAGCCCAGCACAAGTAGCGGCTGTCTGAGATTGCTAATAGCTCAGGAAGGACGGTCCCAGGCAAAACACAGGTCAGGGCTGACCCTGGCCTGCACCACCTGGGAAACCCCAGGGCCAGCGCACCCAGTGGACAGCTACGGACCACATTGGCGCACCACCTGCCCCTGCACAGCTGACCCTCCACAGAGGGCGGAGGTGGGTGGCCCATGGTCAGAGCCAGTCCTTGCAGCTGACTGACCTGAGTAAATCCCTCCCATTGACCTGCCGACAGCAACCAGGGCTCAACTACAAGACGAGGGTGTACAGGAGGAGGGTATACATGGCCCAACTGAAAGAACAGATCAAAACTCCATTAGTAGAGCTAACCGACAGGGAGATAAGCTATCTGTCAGATGCAGAGTTCAAAACGCTGGTTACAAGGATGCTCAAGGAACTCAACAAGGACCTCAACAGCATAAAATAGGTTCAGTCAGAAACCAAGGATCCACTAGTTGAAATGAAGAACAATTTATAGGGAAACAGCAGCAGAGTGGATGAAGCAGAGAATCAAATCAATGATTTGGAACATAAGGAAGAAAGAACAAACAATCAAAACACCAAGGAAGGAAAATAACCCCCCAAAATGGGGACAGTATAAGCAGCCTCTGGGACAACTTCAAGAGGTCCAACATTTGCATCATAGGGGTGACAGAATGAGAAGAGAAAGAGCAAGAACTTGGAATCTATCTGAAAAAAAAAATAATGAAAGAAAACTTCCCTAATTTGGTGAAGGAACTGGACATGCAAGCCCGGGAAGCACAGAGTCTCAACCAAATGGCTGCAAAGAGGCTTACTCCAAGACCCATCATAACTAAAATGCCAAAGGTTAAAGATAAAGGGAGAATCTTAAAAGCAGCAAGAGATAAGAAGTTACTTACAGGGGAGTTCCAAAGACTGTGAGCTGATTTCTCAAAAGAAACTTTCTGGGCTAGAGGAGGTTGGCAAGAAATATTCAAAGAATGAACAGCAAGGGACCTACAACCAAGATTGCTCTACCCAGCAAAGCTATCATTTAGAATTAAAGGGCAGAGAAAGACCTTTCCAGACAAGAAAAGCCTGAAGGAGTTCATCATCACCAAACCATTATTATATGAAATGTTAAAGGGACTTATTCAAGAAAAAAAAAATCAAAACTATGAACAATAAAGCGGCAACAAATACATATCTATCCACAATTGAATAAAAAAAAAATAAAAACTAAGCAAACAAGGAGAACAGAGACAGAATCATGGATGCAGACAGCGTTTTAACAGTTGCCAGATGGCGGTGTGGGGGAATGGGAGATGAGGTGGGGAGATTAAGAAGTACAAACAGCCCTGGCTGGTGGCACAGTGGATAAGGTGCCAGCCTGTGAACCCAAAGGTGGCTGGTTCGAATCCCCAGCCAGGGCACATAACCAGGTTGCAAGCCAGGTCTCCAGCCAGGTCCATGGCTGGAGGCAGGTGAAAGGCAACCGTACATTGAAAAAAAAAAAGAAGTACAAACAGGTAGTTACAGAACAGCCATGGGGATGTAAAGTACAGCACAGGAAACGGAGCAGCCAAAGAACTTACAGACATGACCCATAGACATGAATAATACTGTGAGGATTCCCTGAGGAGTGGGGGGTGCTGGGTGGAGGGGGGCAGAGGGGGAAAAGCAGGACAACTGTAATAGCATAATCAATCAAATATAATAACAAAAAATACAGCTGGTTGAGAGCCACTGGTTTAGAATTGACCATATTTCATAACAGCAATCTTTCGGATACCGTTATCTCTTGTTATGTTGAAGCCCCAGCCCCAAATACCCCCGAATTCGACTATATTTGGAGACAGGGCCTTGAGTAAGGTAATTCAGTTAAAATGAGGCCATTTAGATGATCCCTAATCCAGTGTGACAGGTGTCCTTGTAAGAAGAGATGAGGACACAGATACGCACAGAGGGCAGCCAGCCACGTACGAGCCAGGAGCAAGACCTCAGAAGAAACTGTGCTGATACCTTGATCTTGGTGTCCAGATCTGTACAAAAATTATTCTCTGTTCTTTAAGCCACCGGTGGGGATGCTTGGTTGTGGCAGTGTGAGCAGGATAACATACCTTTTAAGCCTCCGGTACCCCTGGCCTCCCTTATTAAGGGCCAGCTCCTGCGGGTGGCCTTCCCTTCTCACCTTTGTTCCCCCAGGTGCTTAGTATGCTGCTCTGAAGACAGCAGTAGTTCAGCAAGTACAACAGAGCAGCCCCAACCCTGGGCTTGCGCCCCAGCTCTGCCCCCAGTTAGCTGTGACCCTGGCTAAATCACTAAGCTTCACAGTCTTCATCTGTGATGTGACACGGCCTCATGCTATTGTTGAGATAACGTGTGACGGAAACACCCAGGCCACATATCTTCCAGGATCATCCCACGGTCGGCACCACTTTGATTTCGATGGCAGGCCCACTGGGAGTGTGCGGAAAGTATGACAGCGTCGAAGAGCAAATCCATGCAAATGTTTTCTTCTGTCACCTCGGCTAAGGTTTAAAAAATTAGTTCTAATATTGACCTGCAAGTTAGAGCTGCTCCTCCTCTCTCCACATTTATTGAAGGCCTTGGGCCACTTGTAAATCGCAGGTTTCAAAAGAGACCACCTCAACAATTTCACACGTGATCCTTCAAGTACAGAGGGCTACAGCCTTTTTGGAAAGCAATGACAAAATATGGGTGAAAAGCCATTAAAATATTCATTCCCTGTTACCCAGGAATTGTGCTTCTGTTACTCAATTCTGAGGAAAGTATGCTAAGTGCAGATATAACTTTATTCATAAGTATATCACTCATACATGCTCAGTAAAACAGGATAAAATAAAGATAATAAAATATAAAATATAATACATGCCCAAAGCAGACTATTGTGAAGCTATCAACATTGTGGAAAGTGCGTATATTATGGTGCCTACTTAAAAAAAGATACAGGATAAAAATGTATAGGTAAGTCTGCAAGGAAACCCGGCAAGGTGCTAAGAAACTGGGTTGCTCTGCCAGTGGGATTATGGGTGGTCTCCCCCCTCCCTTCCCTTTCTCTGGAGTGTCTGCTTTTTGTTCTACAATGAGCATACCCTACGTTCATCATAGGGGAAGATGAAAGAGTTAAGAAAACACAACCAACAGCAAACAGCAGAAACAGGACCTGAGAGATCTAGGTTGCTCAGGGATTCAGCGACCTCATTACGGCCCATGCAAATGATCGAATGCCCCCCACCCTGCACCCCCACCCTGCCCTAAGCTAATGACAGGCTCCCGCATGACGCCCCCGCCCCCACCCCAACGTTTTCCTGGGGTGGGTGGAAAGCACATCCTAAGGAAGTCAGAGGAGCTGCCAAGTGCTGTGTCAGCAGCTTCTCTTCCATCCCTTTTACAAAACATTCTCCTTAATTAATTTAACAGAAACCTGTCGATGACAGTCAGCATTCACCAAGGCCTACCGTTCTGATAAGGCACATTCAGGAATTGTGCTTAACTTTGCAGCCTGGCCTAGGAGTGGCGCCCACCTCTGCAGAGAGCGGCAGGGCCCCTCCCCACCTCCGGAGCCACAGGTGTAGGTGCTGACTCCCCCTCCCTCGCGGCAGGGCCGCCCTGGCCTTTGATGAAAGGCTGTCTGTATCAATCCACCTCCCTCTGCGGCTAATGCCACCACCATCTTTTCCTGAAGAGATGCAACAACCTTCTGGGTAGCAACCACTTGCCTTTCAATCCATCCCTCCCTTCTTTAGTAGTGGAACCCCCTAAAGGAATGGGGCACGTTGCCCCTTAGCAGGGGAGAAACCACATTTTCTTCTTTCCTGGCAATGAGGTGGGGCCGTGTGACTAAACGAAGCGATGTGACAATTTCAGGATGAGTGTGCTCTCCTCATCCCCCGCCCCTTCTCCAGGGTAGGGATGAGGATTTGGGGAGGGGATCGTGGCTTCTATTCCTAACTTGCCTCCTAGGACTAATAGTATATTAGATTTCTCCAGCTGCTGTAACAATCACCAGAAACTTAGTGGCCTAAAACAACACAGATGAACTGCCTTATGGTGCCGGAGGTCAGACGTCTGAATACAGTTTTACTGAGCTCAAGCCAACATGTGTGCAGGGCTGGCTCCTTCCGGAGGGTCGGAGGGGAGCAGCGTTTCTCCATCTCTTTTGGCTTCTGGGGCACTTAATGCAACGCTAATGAGTATTACTAGCTCTTATTCTTAAAAATGAACATTTCCTAGGCACTGAATTCTCATCAATGGCGTTGGGATACAGAACTAAAGGAGTGTTGCTATTTCTTATTTTAGGGTCGAACATGTAGCCTGGATGAGCACGTTCCAAACGCCTTTCTGGGGGAATCCTGATACCCCTGTGGAAGCATAGCCAGGGGCAGGAACCCACAGTAGGATACTCAGAACATTCATCAAGAGGATGTATTTGGGGGGTGGGGGGTGTTGGGGTGACAAAACCTGCCTAAACAGGTAGGAAGAGCATCTGAAAGAGCAGATTCTCTTACTCAATAGCAGAGGCATCTTACTCAAAGATGCGGATTCAAGGTCGGCCGTGAGCTAGCAAAGTGAATTTGTTGGCAGGCATTTTTGTTGCATCTCTGACACCAGTTATGAGCCAGATGCTGTTACTGAGTTTATGAAATTTTAGGCAAGAAGACCACAGCTGCCCAGGACCACACTGCTCAGGACTTGATCACTTGCAAAACACAGGTTCCCAATTCAAGTGTCAAGGGAGGCTGGTTCACAGGATCAGACCAGAAAGTAAGCTGTCCTGCTCCAGCCCCTGAACCGGTGTGAAGACTGATTTTGTCTCTCTTCTCTGCCATCTTCCCATGTTGGTCTGTTGGGAGATCATTCTAGTATTTCTGCAACCTTCTGAGCAAAGGTCATGACAGCTTTGTTTAAAGATGTTTCCAGTGCTGCTCAGGGGCATGGAGCAGACTTGCTTACATTCTGGGATTTGGCGATGGCATCTTAGGTATGACACCAAAACTGTAAGCAAAACATAAACAAATGAACAGATAACTTGAGCTGCATCAGAATTTAAAACTTTGGTGCATCAAAGGACGTTATGAAGAATGGGAGAGGACCGCCTGCAAAGTGGGAGAAAATATTTACAAATCATGTATCTCATTAAGGATCTACTGATTAGGATTTTGTATCCAACAGATACAAGCAAAAAAAAAAAAAAAAAAAAAAAAAAAAAAAAAAAAAAAAAAAAAAAAAAAAAAAAAAAAAAAAAAAAAAAAAAAAAAAAAAAAAAAAAAATCCAGGCTACTTTCTTACACTGTACGCAGGGAAAGATTCAAAATGGATTAAAGACTTAAATGTCAGACCTGAAACCGTAAAAACCATAGAAGAAAAACACGCAAAATCTCGGACATAGCTCATAGCAACGTTTTATCAGATGTGCCCCCACAGGCAAGGGAAACAAAAGAAAAACGTAAGCAAATGGGACTACATCAAATTTAAAAGTCTTTGCACAGCAAAGGGAAACATCAACAAAACTATTTTTTAAGCATTTTTACCTTAAAAAAGATTTTATTTATTTTTAAAGAGAGGAAAGGGAGGGAGAGAAACATCAATGTGAGAGAGAAACATCGATTGATTGGTTGCCCCTGACGCTCCCCAGGGACCAAACCCACAACCCAGGCATGTGCCCTGACTGGGTATCAAACCGGCAACCTTTTGTAGGATTGTCGAGGTCCTCCCAAGGCTGTGGCGGGACGTGGAGCCCTGTGCAGGCCAGGCTCAGTCTGTAAGACCCAACTGGAAACCTGGGAAGGCTGGGTACACACAAGCCCCGGGCTGTGATCAGAAGACCCCTGGTGGGAATCTGGTCATGAGAATTTTCTGTAATTCCTTTGAAGCCAGCAAACTTCCTTGACCTGTTTTTGTAACCACAGCAGATTTTTACCCTCCCTTTACCTTTCCTTACCCTCCCTATTTTTAACGAGCCACCTGGAGTCCTTGGTGCCTCCTTGTCTAGCTGACCATGTCCTGGGGCAAGACCTTTGCATTCCTTCCATTGTTGTAGAAATAGAGTAACTCCTGCTCTATAAAAAGTTCTTTCTTCAAAACTAAATATACTGTACATGCACCGTCCACCATTGGTAATTAATAAATACTTTTGGAGAGAGGTGCTAGGGGCTCTTGTCTTTCAGACATTAGCCGGCCTTCTCTCCCCTCATATAGGCTGTCTGGGAAGGTTCATTTCATCTGCAGCAGGGGGATCTCTGTGGGTTGAGGGTTCTCCATATGGGGTTTCATATGGAGAAACCAACCGAGTCACACCTCAGTCAGGGCTCCATTATTTTTTACGATAGCCATCCTAGTGGTCAGATTGGGGTGACTCTTAGTGTACATGGAGTATTCTTTTAGGTTGATGGAAATGTTTTAATACTAAATGGAGGTGGTCATGAATGTACTAAACACCACTGAACTGCATACTTTAAAATGGCTGATTTTATGTTACGTAAATGTCATCATGATTTTTAAAAAAAGCAAATAGCTAGTGTCTCCTTGTGGGAGAAAAGTTGAGCCTGTTTGCTTGCAGCCTTGTGCAAGGCTGGAGGTTTCCTGTTCTCAGGGTTCCTCAGCTGAGGCACAGACGGACCCATGGGTGTGCCATGTCCACCGGGACCTGCTGTGCGCCAATTTCCTGGGGACAAGTGACTCTACGGAAACATGAAGCTCATTCTGCCTGCTGTGCTGAAACACGCTGTCTGAATCCACCTGGGCTTGCGTTGCTTCCCAGTAGAATGGACAAAGGTGTGGTGGCCCGATCCAGCAGCAGCCCGCTCACTGCCTGAGTGGTCTCACTGCCCCTGGTGGACGCGGGCCGCCAGGGCAAACTGAGCTTCCTTTCCCAGGGCTCAGGGTGCCATAGCAACGGATGTGCAATGGGAAATTCCAGTCACACCATAGGCTTGCGTTCACCCTGTAACGCAAGAACGTCTGTGGGCAAAGCGAGTGTCAAACACTTGGTGACTTAGCGACACCTATTCTGAGAGAATATAGATTTAAAATTAGGTGTCCAAAAAAAAAAAAAAAAAAAAAAAAAAAAGACGGCAGGAGGCTACTGACATGTGGTTTCATGAATTCAATGTATGTGAAGAGTGGGAACTATAAAAGGAAAAATTCATCAAGCTGGCCCTGGCTGGTGTGGCTCAGTGGGTTGGACAGTGTCCTGCAAAGGAAAAGGCCACTGGTTTGATTCCCAGTCGGGGACATGCCTGGGTTAGGCCAGGTCCTGAGTTGGGGACATGCAAGAGGAAGAAGATAGATGTTTCTCTTGCACATTGATGCTTCTCTCCCTCTTTTTTCTCTCCCTTCCCCTCTCTCTGAAAAGAAATAAAACCTTTTAAAAAATTTCATTAAGCTGTACATGTAAAATACTATACTGCATATGTCATATTGCAGTACAATTTTTTGCAAGGCAGGCACAGTAAAATATTTTTGAAATACTCCAGTTAAATACATTAAAAAAAAAAAAAAAAAAGGCAAGGAGCAAACTAAACATTGTACCAGGGCAAGACTGCTTTCTAGGATGAGTTGTACCCTGATGGCACATTACACCTGGGGTTCTTAATCCTGGCTGACTGGAAACTCACCTGAAGGGCTTTCCATCTACCAACGCCTGGGCACCACCCACAGGGAATCTAATTTAACTGGCCTGGGGAGAGGAGTCCGCTTCACATCTCCTCAGGTGTCTTACGGGAGCCTAGCCCCGGCCCATGGACTACGTCGGCCTGCTACCTGTTTCTGTCAATAGTGTTCCTCGAACCCAGGCAAGCGCATTCGTTCTGTAACATGCGTGGCTTTTTTCACACTATAGTGACACCACCACAACACCGACCAATGAGCAACATAAGGCCCGAGAGGCTAAACGATTGAGTAGCTGGCCCTTTAGAGAAAACGCTCTGTATAGGAGCAGGACTTCACATTTGACTCACTGGGGAGTTTATAAACCACCCGAATACACGTCCAGCAGCGCCCAGAAACCTGACGCCAACTCCCCAGGGATGGTGGGGTCTGGGCATGACTTCTTTGTAAATTCCAACTTCTCTGAAGGACCCTGAGCTGTGAACCAGGACCTAGATGTGCTGGGGGAATCTGGTTGGTCCTCAGCAGGGCCCAAGAATCAGCAGCAGTGTGGGCCGGCTTCCCCAGCGTCATCTAGGAGCTAGTGAAACTCATTCCCAGCCGTCTCCCTTCGGAGGCCCAAAGTCAGTGCCCAGCCACTGCTGATTTTAAAACCACACATCTCCCCACATTTGGGATTATTATCCTCCAGGTGTTAAAACGAGACCAGGTCCCAGCCCCAATATTTCGAAAGCACAAATCTACCTGGACACTGAAGTGCACAATGCATTGGTGGAATCAAGTGATTTTGACCTCACTTTGGTTTAAATACAAACAAGAAAAGTAGGCTTTTTCAAGGCCACGCTGGAGGGCACCCAAAAGACCCCATTTGCGCATAGGAAGGGGTCAGAGGAGGATCGACTGTGCAGAGCCAACACCAGGTAGCGGAAGAAGACCCTGGCCCCGAGGGGCTGCTACACAGTGAGGTTGTTCTCACCCAGCAGGGAAGCCCTTGGGCGAAGGTCATGGCCATCTGCTTTCAGAAAAGACACCAGCCACGTCCCCTCTCTGTGGAGGGCGGCTGGCAAGAGGTCCTGAGAACCAGGGGAGTGCCCCTCCTGGTGGCGAAGAGCGGGAGCGTCATGCATAGGCAGGCTAACAGGGGAACCCGTGTCACCGCCAAGGTCCGGAGGGCAAGGACGGGAAGGACTGCTGTCACGAAGGCTGGGCACAACCAGGCTGTGCAAAGGCCAACAGCACGTAGCTAGATGACCCCTGTGGTTCTCAAATTGGCTGCACATGGGAATCCCCTGCGCAAGTTTGTAAAATCCAGAGGCCCGGGTCACGACACAGACCCCTTAAAGTGGAATCTCGGGGGGTGGCACCAGAAATTGCTAAAACTCCTCAGGGGGTTCCAATACGCAGCTGAGTGCCCTGGTGCACACCAGTATGTGTGTGTGTGTGTGTGTGTGTGTGTGTCCAAGGGACCCAGTTCCAGCGATGAGCAAGAGAAATCTGTCTAGAACCTGGGAGAGGCCAGCGGCTGGCAGTTCACAGCCATCTACAAAGGGGCAGGTGTGGCATCAGGTGAAATTCCCTAGAAATAAGTCAATGTGGCACAGCAAGGGGCTCCCCTGGGAATCGAACCACAGAGTTCATGGGCGACTGCTGTAGAAAAATTTTAATAATGATTTTATTTGTTTAGTTTTAGAGAGAGGGGAAGGGAGGGAGGAAGAGAGGAAGAGACACATCGACCGGTGGTCCCTTATACACACCCTGGCCACAGCCCAGGCACGTGCCCTAACTGGGAATCGAACTGCCGACCTTTTGCTTGGTGGGATGCCGCCCAGCCAATTGAGCCACACCGGTCAGGGCGGCAGTGGGAATTTCCAGTTATTTTTTTCTTTGTCCATGGCATTTTGACCTCACCATCTTTGGGGAAATTACTTTAGACTTACAGAAAAGTTGCAAAGAGAATACAGAAGGTTCCTGCGTACCCCTCAGTTTCCCCTGAGGTTAACATCTCACATTACCATGTGTCGGGGAAGGGCAACAGGGTGTGACTGCTGGTTTGACTCACAATCTGGAGCCAGACACCTGGGGGCTCCCTTCCCCTCCCTGCGCTGTGGAATGTGTTTTCTGCTTGCCTGCCCTGCTCCCAGAAGCTGCTCCAAGGACACAGTCTGGAGAGAAATGTGATGTTAGTACTACTGGGACTGACCCAGTGAAGGACCCCTGGGTGTGTGACTGACCCCAGTTAAGGCTTCCATATAAACGTTTAGGATTTGGCAGATGGGTGTGGAAAACTGGGCATGAGTCACTTAATGACAGGGGCTCAGCCTGAGTAACGCATCACTAGGAAATTTCAATTTCGTGATTGTGCGGACGTTAGAGAGGGCATTTCCACAAAGACGGATGGCCCAGCCCACCACACACCCAGGGTACATGGTCTAACCTACCGCTCCTAGGCTACGTGCCTGTGCAGCACGGCACTGTGCTAAATAGTATGCCATTGTCACATGATGGTAAGTAATTGTGTGTCTCCACATAGAAAAGCAGCAGTAAAAACATGACATAAAAGATAAAAAAGGGTCACCTGTATAGGGCACTGACCGTGGATGATGCCTGCAGGACAGGAAGCTGCTCTGGGTGAGTCAGCGAGTGAGGGTGAGTGAACCTGAAGGCCAAGGACACCCCTGGACGCTACTGTAGACTTGATAGACACTGTCCCACAGCCTCCCCTGCTTCCTTCCAACGGGTTGGAACACTGAAACTTACTGGGTAAAGCGTAGATTAGCGTAATAGTGGCCGCCAGGAGCGGGTGAAAGGTGGCCTGAGGATAAGTTAGAATAAGAAATCAAGATGGGTGGGAATGCAGACTGGTGCAGCCACTGTGGAAAGTATAGGGAAATACCTCAAAAAAAAAAAAAAATTAAAAATGGACCTTCCTTATGTCCCAGCGATTCCACCTCTGGGAATTTATCCAAATAAATCCAAACACTAGTTAGAAAGAACATAAGCACACCTATTGTATGTAGCATTATTTACAATCACCGAGATATGGAAGCAGACAAATGGGTAAAACAACTACGGGACACTTACACAACGGACTACTAACTTGGCTATAAAGAAAGAAAAATATTTACCCTTTGTGACAGCATGGATGGACCTGGAGAACATTATGCTAAGTGAAAGAAGCCAGTCAGAGAAAGACAAATACCATATAATTTCCCTCATGTGTGGAATCTAATGAACTAACTGAACTAACAAAATAGAGACAGACTCATAGAAAGATGACAGCTATGGGGAATGGATTCAGGGGGTGGAGGAATCATGCAAAAAGGAAAAAGGACTCATGGACATGGACAACATGCTGGTGATTGCAGGGGGAAGAGGTATAAAGAGGACAAATATTAATGGGAAAATACAGTAAGAAGTAAAAATATGGCCCCGGCTGTTAGCACAGTGGATAAGGCACCAACCTGCACCAGCCTGCAAACCCAAAGGTCGCTGGTTTGATTCCCAGTCAGGGCACATAACCAGGTCTCCAGCCAGATCTCCAGTCAGGTCTGTAGCTGGAGGCAGGTAAAAGGCAACCATACATTGATGTCTGTCTCCCTCTCTGCCTCTCTCCCTCCCTCTCTCTCTCTCTGGAAATAATAAATTCTTTAAAAATAGATAAATAAATCAATCAAGATAGGGAGAGAAAGAAACATAGGGACTGTCATGGCAATGTGGTTCTGCATATTGCATGTTGGCGCCATGGTCAGATTGAGGAACTTCGTGGTTTTCATTTAAAAAAAAAAGAAAAAAGGATGCTTAACATGGAGAGAGTATAGAACTGAGAATTCATTTTCGACTCTGGAAGCTTGTTTTTGTTCCATCAACCTCATGTGGCACGAAGGGCTCTCTCTGGCATTGAGCTGATGGAAGAAATAACTCATCGTTACAACCTGAAGGTATTTCCCCAAAGCAGGGACAGGCTGGCCCCATGTGACCATGGAAAGCTTTCACTAAAGTGGTGGGTGGCACTGAATACTTGTTAAGTCGGCTCTTGTGGACCTGTGTCCCTGTACAGGGTCTAAGGTCCCCAGTGAAGACTGTACAGCGACGTCCTCTGGAGACCGGCCAGCTGGACCCGGGAGGGCTGCAGCACCTCTGAACGTGTGGTGCGGGGCGCAGGCTCCGCTGTGCAGAACCAGGTCAGTGGCTGAGGACTGGGACGTCACCCACACACCCACAACTCAGCTGCTGTGAGAGGGAAGCCGTTGCCAAGGCCCTCAGATGCTCATCCCATCAGAGATTCCTCCTGAGCCACATACGCTCCCAGTCCTTACAGGAAATTCAGCTCCATTAGAATCTACTGGGCCCACCATCACCATGTATTGCATGGGGCCCCTCCCTGACAGAGATGCTGCAGTACAGCGCATGACTGTGCTCATTTTGTTGGTACCAAGACAAGCCTCACAGGTAGGTTTCCTTGCTTGTGCAGCCTGCCCCGCCAGCCTGGGCTGGTCTGCCTTTCTTCTGCCTCTCCCATCTCTGCCCTCCGCTTTGGCCTGGTTTCAGATGACAGCCAGGAAGTTCGGGAGGAGGTTGTGACCCAACAACAGGACACACTTGTCAAAACTCAGGGCCAACACTGGTCCATTGCTCTCCACTGAACTCTAAACAGCATTCGGATTTCACCAATTTTTCCACCAACATGCTGTTTCCGTTCCAGGATCCAATAAAAAGCGCCATTTAGCCATCCGGACCTCACGTCCCATTTGGACTCCACCATTTTTTTGGAGACTCCCTGACCCCGTTAGCGCTTTGCCTTTAAACACATTTTTCAATTCTTCCTTTATGAATATACAGATTTTAATCTCAATTTTACCAACATAGAAAAACTACACTGGTTCCATTCCCAGCCAGGGCACATAACCAGGTTGCAAGCCAGGTCTCCAGCCAGGTCCATAGCTGGAGGCAGGTGAAAGGCAACCATACATGGATGTCTCTCTCCCTCTCTGCCTCTCTCCCTTCCCCTCTATCTGAAAAATAATAAATAAAATATTTTTAAAAAGTTACCAAAAATGTGATTCATCAATTTTTTTTTTTTTTTTTTTTTTTGGTCTTTCCATCCTGACTTCTGTTTGCTTGAGTTCGCTTGATAACTATATTTCAACCAAGGTCCATTTTCTTTGGCCAAATTTTGCAATCCGGATTTTACCAGGATTATGTGATTCTTCTACCGGTTTTTTTTTTTTTTTTTTTTTAAATTGATTTTACCACATGTCATTTTTCCTTCTGTTGGTTTTACTGTGGTTTTTTATTTTTTTTTTTTTCCATCACATCTAATTTTTCCCAGTACAACTGTTGCACTCTTCAACCTTACCCACAAATTTACATTCTTCAGTTTCTCATTTGTGACAAATTTTATTACACGCAGCGTTAACTGTTGCCAGTTCCATTTTGCATCGGTTACTTGCACTGATAACAATAGCAATTTGTATTGCTATTATTTGTGTTAGGGGAGCCATGGAAGGATTGAGCAGTTCTCAGATATCCCAGGAATATCCCACTGTCCAGGGTTAATTGACTGTATTGCTCAGCCTGTTCTCTTGAATGACTGAGCTCACTTCATGCCCACAGGCTGGCAGAACAAAAGCCCACACTGGGTCAAATGGGTCAAAAGATCTGCTTCTTATTTATTTAAAGATTCTACCTATTCTTTTTAGAGAGAGGGGGAGGGAGAGAGGCAGAGAGGGAGAGAAACATCCACGTATGGTTGCCTTTCACCTGCCTCCAGTTGGGATCTGGCTGGAGACCTGGCTTGCAACCTGGTTACATGCCCTGGCTGGGAGTCAACCAGCGACCTTGGGGTTCGCAGGCCGGTGCCTATCACCACGCCGGGACTGCTTCATTTTTTAAAAGTTGTGGTATCTTTTGTTGATGTCTGTTTATCAGTAGCACAGCCTTGTCCGTGGAACACAGTGTGAACGGTGCCCTTGGAGGTGCCCAGGGGGATGGCCCCTGCTGTTCAAGGCCAGAGAAAGACAAAGAAGAAGGAAGAATCAGCAGCACAGGATGTGTCCAATGTGTCCTGAGCGCCAGGTAGAGCAACGGGCATCAGAAGTGGGGTTGGGACTGAGGCTTAGCTAAAACATCAAAGTCCTAGTTTTCAGCCTCAGGGTACAAGGTCAGGGCGGAGCCAGACCCAAGGCTGTTTGGCGGCTGAATACTGGCCAGGCTCCTGGGGCCCCAGGTCCCCTGGAGGAGGGGCGTCCATTTCTGAGTCCGGAGCTCAGGACCCACCCGGGAGGGCTGCATGGGATGGACCCAGAAACTTTCTAGAGAAGCCGTATTTATTCATGTAAAAATTTTCTCAGCTGTAACATGGTAGCCAACTGCCTGTACAGACGGAAGGTGGTTTTACTTGCTGAGGCTGAGGCTGTGGTGAGGGAGGAGGAGGACATTCTGCACCAGGAGACACAGACAGAGAGACAGACCCTGACGCAGCCCCTTCTCCAGACACTCTCAGGTGGCTTTTCCCTGCAGGTCGAAAGCTCTCTGGTCTCAGGATGACAAAAGGCAATGTTCCCCAGTGTCTTCCACTGTCCCTGCTCCCACCGGCCGATTAGAATAAATGACACTAATAGAAAAAGGGCACAGCGGGGAAATTTAGAATAATTGGGTTTGAGTGGTAAATTAGAATTCCCCTCATGCTGTCCCTGGGCTAATGGACCTCATCTACGGAAGCCCTTGAGGCGGGGTTTTCTCATTTGTGTGCATGTGAAATGTAACACACATTCGGAAAAGAATACATCAATGCATCAATGCTTGATGCGTCAGTGACTTGGACATCCAGAACCTCAGATGAGGGGTCAGTTTTCCAACCTCTATCTGATGTCCCAGGACAGGTTGTTGACTTGACAGCATCAGAGATTTGGATGGAGGAACAGGGCTTTTTTGGAAAATATCTTCAAGATCAAGATGTGCAGTTGGGGGTCCCGACTTGGGTGGTTTTAAGGCAACACTCGGGGAAGTATTGAGATGCGGGTGTGAGAAGTTCCTGATCCAAGACGTCTGGGGAGGCTCAGGGACATCCATTCTGGACAGACACTGCAGGAGATCTGACAGCGGGTGGATGTCAGAGACACCACGCTGGAGGGACACGCTCTTTGTCCACAGAAACTTAGTGCAAGAAGGTGCCACGTGGGTCCCTCAGGTTCCTGCTATTCCAACTGTGGTCCCAGGCCAGCAGCAGCACCTGGAAACCTGATGTGAGTGCAGATCTGTGGGCCCTACCCACAGCTCCTGGATCAGATGTGCCGAAGTAGGACCCCAGGAAACCTGTGTGCACCTATGAATTGTAGAGCACATCCTGGGCTCCCTGAAAGCAGAGTTCTCAATAGGGACAGCTCTGCCCCTGTGGGACATTCAGGAAGCAGGCGCTTGGCAGGTGGATTGGCTGTCATGTGATTCGGCATTTTGTGGGCAGGGGTCAGGGGTGCTAGATGTCCCATGATATGTGGTCCAGTCAGCACCTTTAAGGACTGTCCCGCATCCTGAATGGCTTTCAAGCACCCCAGTGGCTACTCATGTGCACAGAAACCTGTCTGCATTAATTTAAGCCTAGAGCCAAATTCCTGTGTGTTCTTACCAATAAATATTTTATTTTTGCACAATTTTAATATGCAAAGACATTTCCAGGAATGCAACTGCAGTAGAAATTGAGGAAAGATTCAACATTCATTTTCAGTATTACCAAGAGGTGCTCACCATCCGTGATGGTTTAATGTTGTGGGGCAGCTTGACTGGGCGAAAGGGAGCCCAGAGAGCCGGTGGAACATCATTTCTGGGTGTGCCTGTGTCTTCAGGAGAAGGACGGCTCTGTCCCCTCTGTCTGGGTAGAGACACCCATCTTCTCCTGCCCTTGGCCATCAGCATTCCTGCTTCTTTTGCTGTTGGTCTCAGAGTGGGACTTACACTCCCAGCCTCTCAATTCTCAGGCCTTCAGACTCCAGTGGAATGAATTACACTACTGGCTTTCTGGGTTCTCCAGCCTCCATAACAGTGTGAGCCAATTCCCGTAATAAACCTCATCTATCTATCTATCTAACTAGCCATCCATCCATCCTCAGTTCTGTTTCTCCAGAGACCCTAAGACAGGACATACAGTGGGGTGTGTGGCACAGCACACCCGTGTCTGCCCACCTGCACATACAACACCTGACTACTTCATCGGAGTCAGACTCGAGCACGTAAGTATTCACATACACACATACTATTTTCCTATAAGATTTTAAAACTTCTTTCTATTGCAATTAGGTCAGTATACAGTCGCTTTTGAAATTATGTGCTTATTGTACTTAAATTTTCTTTTAATCCTCACTCAAGGATATTTTTTAAAATTGATTTTAGAGAAAGAGGAAGGGAGAGACAGAACTGTTGATGTGAGAAATGTTGATTGGTTACTTCCCTTACGTGCCCCAACTGGGGACCAACCAGCAACCTAGCTATGTGCCTGGGAATCAAACCCTCGACCTTTGGGTGTATAGGACGATGCTAACTTAATTTTTAATAACTTAAAAATTATTATGAGATAATTTTTGACATAAAAAGGAATTTGTTGGGTATGACAGAGCTGAGGAGGCCTCTTCTGACTGAACTGCCTAACTGATTAGGCAAAGGATCTGTAACCAAGAGAGGTGAGGTGTCTGGGTCACAGGGGTGACTTGCATCATGGACCCAGATAACCAAGAACCCAGCCCCAACCAGGATGGGCTCCACCGCCCGCCCAGCCAGCCTGCTTTCTCCAGAGCTCCAGGCGCACTGAAAACCTGCTTCTCTGCCGGCTGTTCCACCGCCCTGGGTGATGATCTGCACCGTGTGGCAGACTCACAAGGAAAGGGGCAATTACTATTCTCTTTTCACTCAGAAGATTTTCCTTGCAGGCAAAGAAATGACACATTGCAAAATAAACAGAGGCCCTTGTACTTGATTTTCTTTAGACACAAATCACTGCCTTCCTTATTTGGTTAGCGTTGGCCTTCGAAATGACCAGAAGAAAGGAAAAAAGACTTTGGATTTTGGAAGGCAATCAATTTTGTAGCCAAAGGCCCAGAGCCTGAGATTCTAAGCCTGTGAACATACTGTCACCCTTAATGATAATCCAGGGCCACAGGATGGCTAGCACCTAATGTGCACTCACAGAGTGTCCCCACCAAATACGTAAGAATTTGTGTTGCTCACACGTTGGTGCTTGTGCCACTTGCTTTATTCTGAATAGGAAACTAAAGGGGAAAGTTTTGCCTTGAATACCCATCATTTCAGGTGAGGGCCTAGAGGATATCAATAAGGGGCTAGCTACTTCCCCACAGGTGTGCAGAGTGAGGCTGAAAGGACCCAAATCAGGGGACAGCTTGGGGACCAGAAGGTCAGGGGAAAGCAGTATCAAATGTCCTGGGGGTACAAATGGACCCAAACCCAATTTCCAACTTGTTGGAGCAAAATGGAATTGGGAAGTCGTCACTTCCCAGATTCAAGATGATACCACCTAGTCAGGGAAGGGATTCCCAGGGACTCCCCCGCCACCTTTGTCAGCAAACCAGAATAGGGGACAAGTCTCTCTTGGGATTAACCCAGTCATCCCACGGGGACTCATGGCCCAGGACAGAAAGCACTCCTGCGAGACAGTTCTGGCAGAATTATTCAGATTACCATACAAAGGCCTTACAGAAATAAAATACAGATAAAATGATCAAGTCACAAGCATCCCCAAACACTGTAACACATGCTGTGACAAGGGCGATGTGTCCCGTGGCCATCTGGGCGCTGGCTGTGCCGCGGGAGAAAACTGCCTTTAGAGAACTTGTGTTTTCAGTGAGGCTTTCAGAAACTCATCTAAGAATGGCCTGGGGAACAACGGATTTAAAATAGCCTCCATTAAAAAATAATAATAATAATAATGTTACTGCTTTAAAGGGGGAAAGGGTCCAGAGACAAAGCTCTGAAATGACCCAGCTCCTGACACCCAAGAAGAACGCAGGGTGGGGCTGGCAGCCTGAGGAAAAGGCAGGGGCGGCTGTCCAGCAGTAAGAGGGTCAGCGAAGAAGAGGACAGCTGATGTGGAAGGAGCAGGGAGGTGGGTGACAGAGAGGGGAAGGATCTGGGGAGCAAGAGCGGACAGGAGTCACAGCCAGAATTGTAAGGAGACAAAGATGAGGTCTTAAGGAAGCTAATAAATAGGTCGGCCTTCAACAAGTGGACGAGACCCACGTTTCAGGTCCAGAGCGAGAACTCAGGTGCTCAGAGACTGCTCTGGCCCCAGGCAGGGAAGAGGCCACCATTTTCCATGGGGTGAAGAGTGTGCCCCAGTTTCCTAGGATTTTTCAGTCTCCGAAACTACCTGCAATTTGTTCCCATGGGAAATGCTGGATAAAATAACCCAGGTTGCCATTAAAATTCCCAAAGGGTTCATGAAAATAAAATTTCTCAAACTCTTAACGCCTAACACCTTAGACGCAAAGTTTCCAGTTCACCAGGGAAACAGCAACCACGCAAAGACAGAAACTCGGTGTGAACACCTAGTAAAATGGGCTGTGCTGATTTAGAGGCTCCATGGGAAGGCATTCACGGGGGCTGGGGGCACACAGGAAAGGATACACTGTCCCTGTCTTTGATTCCCAATAACCAGGAAGGGGTTGGGAGGGCAGACAATGTTTTGCACGTGTCTGGCTGGGCCAGGGGTTGAAAGGATGGATTCTGGGGTCCCACCGGCCGGGACTGACTTTTACCTTTGCCGCCAGGCACTTGAGGAAATGCAAGAGTTTCTCCTTAATTGCACGTTGCCTCAATTTCCTCATCCCTACATGAAGATACTCTGGTAAATGGAAGAGCTGCACACAGCCTGGTATCCAGTACTCTCTCGGCGTTGGCGGTCATTGTCAGCAGTGCCACACCACAGGTGGATGAGCCCACCTTGACCTGGAATCAATGGTGCACCCACATATATCCAAAGGAGTCCATTTCTACGGGCCATTCCTGAGTGAGACTCCATCCCACACGAGGACAAGACACCTCCCTGAGGTCACTGATTCAGGGCAAGGCATCCGAGTGGAGACAAGAGGGGACTTCTGAAAAAGATCCTAGAAAAACAGCTCCCTGCCCCTTGGGTGACTTCAGTGATTCAGTGAGACAGCGCATTTGGGACTATGCATACAGATGGGGTGCCCACGGGGTGGATGCCTTGCCTGTGCTATTCCTTCACTCTTTAGCTGAGCTCAGGGAGGTGTTATTACCCCCACCCACCCCCGTTACAGGTGGGGAAACTGAGGCACAGAGCAGTGCAGCACCTTTTGAGGTAACTCCACAAGCTGCAACCCACCCGCATAGAGAGAATGGGGTGGCATCTGCCTGAGGGAACTATCTAACCTGAGATGCAAGCACAATTTAAAAAGTGGCAGCACTTCAGTGTTTTTCGGAATCGTTCCACTGTTTCATGAGGACAATGAAAGCTATGAAAAGGACCACTATTAATTTGACAGAATTACTGTTTTTCTTTGTTCCATTCGCTGCCCTGCGCTCAGCGGCCTGCCTAATAACCTTGAGCTGATTAGACCTTTGTCTTCTCTGACGTACGCAATTTTCTCTCCAGGAAATAGAAAAGCCTGATGTCTTGGAGGTCACCCATTCCAGCTAGAAGGTGGCTTATTAAGTATAATTTCATTATGCAGAATCTACTTCCAGTTTGGATTTCATTAGGGATCAAACAATACTGAGGTTTGAGAAGGGGCCAACTGACAAGAAATTAAGTCCCCAAAGTGCAGCCACGCATCTATTATGGAATTTTTAGAGTAAATAGTGAACTCATCTCTTTTCATCAGGGTTTCTACCTGAAGCTCTTTTAAGTTTCACTTGGCTCTTTTCTTACTATGGCCAGTGCCTAATTTTCCAGGGGTAGATGATCTCTACTACTTATTCTGCAGTGGGTTTGACGCTAGAGAAACTTGCTATCAGCCCTCAGGTACTTCCTGACACAGAAAAAGCAAATTAATTTTCATACTGAGTTGCCAAGGGAGAAGCAGGAAAAACGCAAGCTTTGGGTAAGGTGCTAACAGAACAGCAGAAGGCATCCGATGGAGGGGAGAAACCATTCTGCTATGTCAAAGCCACACGCACACAATTTTTGGACCACTGGCGCTACTGCCTCCCCTGGAAGGAAACCACATACTTATTTGGTAGAAGAAAATGGGGTCTGGAACTTTCTCTCTTAAGCAGATGTTCCAAATCCTGATGAATAATTCTGCAAACATCACGCTCTCCTGTCTTGCACCCTGCTGCTGGGAGGTCAGGTTTCACAAATGTTAACTTCCTGCTTCAGTCACGCTGAGTTAACTTTGCCCTGTGACAGCGATGCCTTTCAGGGAGGGTCCCCAAAACCTGCCTACCCATCTGCATTTTCCTCCCAGTTGACTCCAACAGAAAAACTCGATGATACTTACAAGGTCAATGGTTGAGCCAGAAACAATCTAATAATTCATATGGATGAGTCAATTCTCCATTTCCTGGAACCCAACTAATGGACATTCTATTTTTCTTGGCATTTGTCATATACTCAACTCTTAGGACAAAAGAGGCCATGAACAAGAATCAAAGTGCAGCAGATTTATCTAGGACATTTACAAAGTCACAAGGGGGAAATCTGAATAAGGGTGGATGGAGAGAGTTCCATTTCTGACACACTCTGTAGCTGTGAACGGGGTAACCTGAATAGTTGTTCACGACAGTGCTGGAGGCAACACAGCACTCCAAACAAAAACCAAGACAGTACTGTGGACTAACGTATTGTAGGAATATTTTGTCTCAACTATGTGAAAACCTGACACACAGTGTCTGGAGAGAAAGGCCCAAACACGGAAGCAGTAACTCTGGTTAGTGAGGCAATGGGTGATTTTTATTCTCTCATTCCAAAGGTGAGCATCACATTTTCTAAAACTTTGGTGGAGGATCTTGATGACAACAGAAGCCAATTGACAAGACTAATTCCCTTCCCAAAGCAATGGGTTGCAGGGCTGTCTATGGTGTGGCCAGGGGCTCACCATTGTTATATAAATGGCAGCACTTGAAAACCAAACTTCATCTTAAGCGTCAAGAGCCAGAAGTCACAGAGGCCTTGTGTGCTGTGTGCCATTAAAATAAAGAAATCGCATTGTTTCGGGATTTGCTTTGTTTCGCATGTGTTACCTACAACTCTGTTGTTTCCCTGGTAGTACTCGTTGGCTCCTGCAGTAGGAACATCCAAGTCCTCTGAACGTGTAAAGTCTATGCAGAACCCCTACGTTAGCACACGGCAAGAGGACCACGTGAAGCAGCTACAGGAGGGTCAGCAAGAGACCAGGGTCCTCTTCCTGTCCCAGGGATGTAGCCACGGCTCTGCTCCGGGAGAGCGAGGTGGGGCTGAATCCTTGGGATGAATTCCCCGGGTTAGTTGAAGTTTGAGTGGGTTTGGATAACTGTGTTTTATTTTTCATTGTTTATTTTACTTATTTTTTAGTAGTTTATTTCTTTATTGCATTTCCTCCCTGTCTGGTTTTTTTTTTTTTTTTTTTTTTTTTTTTTTTTTTTTTTTTTTTTTTTT